>JBBPCZ010000163.1:10458302-10472366 GCA_037974445.1 Brycinus macrolepidotus | reverse complement strand
TGTATATATCTATGTATATATATATATATATATATATATATATATATATACACACACACACACAAACACAGTGGATATATGTGTATATATGTACACACTGGAGTATCCTGGTAGCAGCAGACATTGAAAGAAACAGTGAAACACAACATATTTGTATTTCAGACACCCTGCACACCTGCAAGCTGACATAGTTGTTTTATTACGACTTTTATTTTGTTTTATTATTATTGTAACTGGTCCTCTGTAGTTTTATTTAGTTTTATTATTAGTTAACTGGTCCACTGTAGTTTTATTTAGTTTTATTACTATAGTAAGTGGTCCTCTGTAGTTTTATTTAATTTTATTATTATTTAACTGGTCCTCTGTAGTTGTATTTAGTTTTATTATTATTTTTCTGGTTCTCTGTAGTTTTACTTCGTTTCATAATTATTTAACTGTTCTTCTGTAGTTTTATTTCGTTTTATTATTAGTTAACTGGTCCTCTGTAGTTTTCTTTAGTTTTATTATTAGTTAACTGTTCCTCTGTAGTTTTATTTGGTTTCATTATTAGTTAACTGTTCCTCTGTAGTTTTATTTTGTTTTAATATTATTGTAACTGTTCCTCTGTAGTTTTATTTTGTTTTATTATTATTGTAACTGGTCCTCTGTAGTTTTATTTTGTTTTGTTATTAATGTAATTGGTCCTCTGTAGTTTTATTTTGAAGGAGGGCGGTGTGGGGACTCCTCCGCGGTCACCTGACTCTCGCGGTGTTTGGTGAGTTAACTCGATCAGCAGGAGCGGAGGAGCAGTCATGGCTGCCGGGGGCTGTCAGTAGAGGGACTCTGTTTTGAAACTGTGGAGCGGCTCTCTCTCTGCGCGGTGACACGCACCCGTCCGACCCGCCTGACCCCCGGTTCTCGCTCGGACTGCCCGGTGGAGCGGCGCCATGGCCCAGTGCGCCCAGTCCGTGCAGGAGTTCATCCAGGACTCGTTCGTGCCGATGGTGGCCGTACTGTGCAGCGAGGAGGCGGAGAGAGTGACCCGCAGGAACGGCCTGAGCTTCCCCGAGCTCCTGCGGCCCTTCTGCCGGCTCACCTCGGAGGGTAAGGGCTCTGTCTCCTCCTTCTTCCTCCTCTTCGACCCCCTGGTTCTGTTGAGGGACGAGGGCCGGAGGAAAGCACTCAGCTGGCTGTAAACTTGTTAGCTGGCAGCTAACGCCCAGTATCGCTGCCTCACTCGGCCAGGGACAGGAGGAGCTCCTCCAGGGCCCTCTCTCTCTTTCTCTCAGCCCAGCCGGCTGGTCGGTTACCTGAACGGTCAGGTTACCCATATCAAGTGTCCCAGGTCTCTATCATCACCCTGGCTCTTTCTTTCGATTCTGACTCAACTAAGGCCCCGCACCGACAGAACATAACCCGGCTCTGCTAAGCTAATCACCCGGCTACACCCTCTTTAACCAGTAAACACAGGATAATCCTGAAGGAGCAGAGTTCACCAGACACTGGGAATAAACAAACAGCTTTTTAACCAGAAAGCCTTGTAAAACGACACTGAATATCATACATATATTGTATATTAAATGCATTTGTGCATTACTTCGCTCTGTAAGCAGTTTCACATTCAATTTCATATTTCTTTCACTTCTGTAGTCTGAGTTTGAATTGATATTTTTATGGAGATAATAACCCTGAAGGCTGTTGTTTAATTAATGCACATTATTTAATCTATTACTGACACTGAATGCTAAACAAAGGGTTTGTGGGGCAGTTAATGGTCTAGTGGTTAGGGAGTTGCCCCTGCGATCAGAGGGTCGTGGGTTCGAATCCCAGGACTGCCAGTGGCATCACTGAGGTATCCTTGAGCAAGGTACCGTCCCCACGCACAATGCTGCGTCGCCGGCTGCCCACTGCTTCACTTGGTGAATGGGTTAAATGCAGAGAAAGAATTTCAAATTGTTCACACTGTGTGATGTGCTGTGGTGTGTTCATGTGTGACTATATGAGGCCACTTTACTTCACTTTAATCAGGTTCAGTATGTTATTAGGAGTTTTTTTTTCTTGCCATGATGTAGAGAATAGATTTAAAGAGGAATGAGCCTCAGCAGTAATTCCTAAGCAGTGAAGATCATTTTCTTTTCAACAATCTGCAGTTAGGATGCCTCAGTCAGCGTCAAGCATGTCTTGTATAAACCACTGTATTCTACCGTTGGGCATTTAGTCGATTAATATTATGTAAATTTGTATTTAAATAAGGGCTGCACAGTTTATTGTCTATTTCTCGTAATAACGATATCTGTCTCAATACTGATGTCACAGAAGGCTGCAGCTTTCAAATGAGCCTCTAACCAATCATGCTGTTTCTGACAGGGTGATCGATCACAGCTTTATGTGAACATTACTGGGTGTTTTGATGAATCGAGGTCAAAGTATTTTCGCCAGTCTTTAACCTTTAAGGGCAGTGATTGGCTGACGTGTTTTTAAAGAGCCCATGTTCTGCATTTTCCCTTTGTTTATTTTCTTCTCTGATGTTTGGTGGGTTTGTGTACCAAATAAGATTTCGTAATTCATCATAATACATTCTTACATGGCCATTTTCCAACCATAGCATTAAACAGGCTGTGTCTGTTACTGTACCTTTAAGAATAATATGTAAATGGTCTCATTTCTGATTGGCTGCCCTGTATTGCAGCTTAGTCAAAGGACAGCATGGGGCTGAAACACTCCTTAGAACTTCGTCATGAATGGGTGGGGCTGAATTGCTGTGAGCTGAATAAGGAGACATATGGAATATGTGGGTTTTGTGATATCACAAAAACTGATTTGAAAATGTTTTTTTTTTTTTTTTTTTTTTTTTTTTTTTTTTTTTTTTTTTGCAGCTTAGTTTAAATTCATGGACTGTGTGAATATTTACATACTCCTTTTTAATTCCAGAAAAGTGATTATGTGGGCCCTTTAATATTGAAGGTCATCACAATTGCAGTATGTAGCAGTATAATCACACTGCTAATATACTGTCCATATCATGTAGCCCTAATTTATAAGTAGGATGAAGGAAGGGTTTTCATATTAATGTGTTTATGAGCCATTTGGCATTATAAAGCAACTTCCAATCGGCTTTCTCATCAGTTTAATATCAGAGTAGGAAACATGCTTTAATCCACAGAAAACAAAGGTCATGTGTGAGAGTTTGCTCACATGTGTTGCTAGCACGGTAAACCCAGTGCTCCCTCAGGCTGTGCTCTGTTAAGGGCTGTCACTTCGGCCTGTCATAAGCACTCAGTCCATGCTGACGCTTCAGTGTCGAGTCCCACCCATGCTTCAGTCGTAGTACAGCATCCCTCCGAGAGAAACTTGTTCATTTGATTCCTGCAAAGTAGGTTATATGTGTGATTCTTATGGTGCTTCCTGGAAAAGTCCACCTTCTTGGTCCCACCGAGGGCGCCTTCTCTTAGAATGTCTGTCTGCGTGTTTTCCTCTCACTAATCTAATTGGATTTTTTAGGAATGTTTTTGAACAGTAGACAGCAGAAAAAGGGCAAAGTCTCATCACATTATTTTCTGTTTAGGAACTGAAAACAGCTCTTGTTTGCGCTTGTCTTGCTCTTACATGAGTGCACACACACATGCACAGAAGAGAATGCCTCTATTTACATGTTGCCAGTTTTTTTTTTTCTTCACTTGCGTGTGTGTGAAGCGAAAACTTCATGGAAATCCATTAAAATCACACAGTCCTGCTTATTTTAATAACACAATAAATGGCAAGCATTATTATTATTATTAGTATTATTTTGAACCACATCAGCCAGGTCTCACTCATGTAACAGAGTGACAGACTGCTCATATAGTATTGAGTTAGCTTTTACTGAAGAATCCACTATAAAATGGCAGCATTCAAAGTAAACAATATTCTATTGGATTTTTGTTATGAGCTATTACTACTGTTATTTTTCAGTTAACAAATTACTTGATTAATCATCAAAATAACCACTAGATATAACCACTCATATAAGTGAGCACTGATACTAAAAGTGCCTGGAGGCTAGATGCCTTTTTCCTGACCCCAGTAGGATTAAACTTCTAATAAATAATGAACAGATCAGTTTTTTGAGTCATCGCAAAAACCTGCTCTAAAACTGTTTGGAGAAGAGATGAAGGAGAAAAAAAAAAGACATTACATGACAAAGTTGGAGGGATACATGGTGTCTTGTGCATCGCCAATGTACGTGTTTAGTGTGAATTCAAGGTAATGTAACCACTTTGACCTACAGAAGTGCTTACCTCAAAATATGTGGGGTAGAGGTACTCTAGAGCCAACTCTGATAAATAAGCTCAATATTTGAGCTTCTTTTCATTTGTACCCTTTTGTCTGTCTTGTTTTGCTGTGTTGCAGGTCACTTGCGTGACCCTAATAACCAGGTGGTGATGGTGAAGGGACTGCGGATCAGTGTAACTGGAGTAAACACTCGGCCGCCCAACTCTGGTGAGGTTCGCAAACTCCTGAGCCAGGCTGTGTCTTCCTGCCAGCCTCCTGAAGGGCTACCTGCTAACGTCATCACTGCTGGAGACTACGACCTCAACATCAGCGGTGAGTCACACTCTCACACACACTGACAGCTGGAGGGAGTGCAGTGCAAGATCAGGAAACAAAATTAAAAGTGCTGACATTTTTTTTTCCTCTACTTCATGCAAGAACAGAACTCAGCCTTCATCCACCTTAAAACTTTGCCGTTGTTGTGAATCTCAAGGCTTATCATTCTGTTGTGAATCTTAAGGTTTATTATTTTGTAAGCGCTATGTATTATTCTATAATGATGATGAAAGTACTATATATATATATTTAGAGAGAAAGAGAGAGAGATGTGTGTGTGTGTGTATATATATATAGATAGATAGATAGATAGATAGATAGATAGAATGTATTCATAAAAATTTGAAAGTCTTGGGTTCCCGATGGCTCAGGGAACCCATGTTTCTGTTATAAGGACACAGACAGTCTATAACTGTATTTTTAAGAAGCTTTGTGTCTTCTTTTTTCCTGGGGGTCAGCAAAACATTAAAAGTAACTGTGAGAAAGTTACATCTTTTTTGTTTTTTCTTATCTCACTTGTCCTTTTTTCTCCATTTATTTTCCACATGGATGGCATTCTGGTAAGAGCTCATTGTCGCACATAAACTTTCCTTAAGTGTGTGCGTATGTTTTACTTTTAACTCTGTTAAAGGGCCTATACATGTTCTTGTTTATATACAGCATCCAACTCTTTCAACAAAAGCAAAACAAATTCTGTAGTCCATGCTATGGGCCCATTAACCTTAAAAGAGTGTGTTTGAGTGTGTGAGACTTTGAGACTAGCAGTGACCTGTCCCCAGTTCTCTAAACCCATTCCTCCCCATGTAATTTCCCTGTTTTAAGACAAACTAACTCAACTGAACCAGATCCTGATTTTAACGCTCTCCAGTGGATTAGAGTACCATACCTGCTCTTAGGTTGACGTGATGCAACATATGTGGTAGGATGAGTCCTAATGCTCAGACCAGAATAATTTTCAGTTGCAGGACAGTCACAGCTCGGCCCTGTCTCAAATCTTTTTGCTCCTGAAGCCCGCCCTTACTTATTATATTTGTCCAGGTCTATTCAGGGAAGTGACATTTATGACCATAGATAGCATATCATTCCTGTCATACAGAAACCTTGGGTTTCAATTAGGTTTTGCCTCCATTATTTGAAAATGCAATCTACCTATTACATTGTGTGAGGATTTCATGATAAATGAACCAGTAAAAATAGTACAAAATGACAATCTCATTAATGGAAAAAATGTTCCCTTAAGTTACAGTAATAATACAGATTCAGAGATGTTTGAACATCACCTGTTTAGGGGTGTGTTCATTGTGTACGTTTAGATTTTCCTAACAGGAAGAAAGGTGTTGGTCCTAGGTTTCAGCTGATGTTTGGAAAAATGTTTTGTTTTGGAGCCAGTTTATGGTTTATCATTTAAGTAGTGTGTATATTTGTTTACATTGTTTTAAGTGTAAATATTATATGATGATTATTAACTGTTATTTTGGTATGTTTACCTGACTTCCCATAAGTAGTATTTCCAACTGCAGGGTGGGGCCAAGATGGGGTAGCCATACTTTTCAACCACAGTAAGAAGTCCATGGATTTGTTTGTTGATTATTGGAAGTATTTTAAATCACATCTATACAGCAGTTTTATTGCAGAAATGCGTTAAGACTACAGTTAATTATTTTTTGTGATTCATTAGCCTATTAAAAATTGTCATTGTGTGTAATCATTTGGCTTCTTTGGTTCCTTTTTCTTTGCCATCATTGAAGTTTTCACTGTGTAGTGAAAAACAATAAAAGCTATATATATATATATATATATATATATATATATATATATGTGTGTATATATATATATATATGCATACATGAATACGTATACACACACTACAGACCAGAAGTTTGGGCACACCCTTGTTTTGTTTTGTTTTTTTAAATACATAAATGCTGCTGTGCTTTTTCAAAATATTATTACAAGAAAACATTAGAAATGCTAAAAATAAATGGAACTGACTGGTTTTTAACATTTTATAGTCTGTAGTAACACATTATTTAGCCACAAAGTATCAGGTCTTTCATTGACGTTCACTTTGTGTTCGATCATGGAAAAAGAAAAGGATCTCTCAGTTCTTCAACATCACACAGTTCCTTCTGGTTTATGTATCATTAGACAAAATTGGATTCTTAAACAGTGTAATGAGCATTCTTCAAAATTATATCCAGTCCAAAGAAAAGCGAAGAATTTTTTGTGAATGTTTTGAGAATTATGTCTTGGCCTCCCCAGTCTCCAGATTTTCTCCAGCTGAGCCGGCATGGTAAATGAGCGTCCAGCAAATGAGGCAGAGCTGTTTGCATGCTTCAAAAAGTGCTGGAAGGGTTTGGACACAAGTTATTTCCACAAATTGCTGGAAAGGATGTGGCGAATCTGTGCTTCTGTGATAAAGGCAAGGGGTGGTTATTTTGATGAAACTCGTACGTAAGCTTTTGCATTCATTAAATTGTGTGTACAGTGTATATTGTCTTGTATATAACACTCAGTTACACTTGTTTTAATGTGTATTAATGTGTTTTTTTGTAATACAGTTTTAAAAGAGCAGCATATCATTTATTTGTTTATTTATTTTAAATCTGAAAGTTGGGCCCAAACTTCTGGTCTTGTAATTCACCCCTAATACTTCCTGCAGAATCTATGAGAATGACCATGTGTAATACATGAACACTGTACAGCATGGTGGGGAGGTTTTAAAGTAAATTAAATCCTTGCAACTGGTTTTTTAGGTTCAACATTGCAGTCCTAATACCTCATTGCAGGCCTGAGGCACCAACCCAGGTGTTGGCTGTTGGACATCGCCAGACCATCAGTAGCTGTAGTTTGTTGGCTCTTGTTGGCTTTTGTCAGTGTTTTGGCCGATTGAGGGTGTTGAATTGGCATTGGCAGTCAGCTGTCAGAAAGAGAGCATGGGGAGATAAATGAAAGTGAGCAAAGCCAGCTAATGGCACTCTCAAGAGGGGGCACACACATCAGTAGCCTGATTTTTCAGTGCTTGTGCAAGTAGCAGTTTTATCACCAGGAATGCACATTTTAACTGCTTTTGCTGTTCAAATCTCCATGTTAAATAAAAAAAATATTTGAATTTTATTCCTAGCAAGAAAACATTTGCTCTTATATTGTCTCTTAACACAGATGCATGAAAGATCTGGAAGTGCTCTGATAACACACTAGCAAAATAAAGCATGGGATGGTCATTCATTTCATGCACTTTTTACTTTTTTGCCAAATAATTATGAATATGCACCTACTTTGTATTTTATTAAACTTTTTGACAATCATTTTGATCTATCCTTTCTCACTCACACCGCACACCTCTAACTGTAGTTTTCTTTCAGTTTCAGTCTCAGCTTTAGCTTAAACACTGACATTTGCAGCCTGTGAGACGGCATGTCATTGCTGTCCTGAAAAGAAACCCTTCAAAATTATAACTTTGCTGGACATTTCTTCAAACATGCTTTCCTTAAAATGCAAGATATAACATTAACTTGGTTTTTGCTCATTGACTTGGTGTGTTTTGGTCATAACATGTGTGATGTTTTGGTTCCAGCTTGTTTTGGTTCAAGTTTGGGTAGATTCAAATAGAGCCTGATGCTTATATGCCTCTTTTAGCTCGAAGTGTAGTGTCACCTACTCAACACTGATCAGGCTGGCTTGTAGCCTCCTGAGTTTGGGAAGGTTTAGGGGGGGATGATGTTGTCCTGTTGGTGTTCTGACCATTCTCTAACTGGACTCTCCGGCTCTCTGCCTCTTTTTCCCCTCTCCCAGACCGCTCGGTCAAAGCGAGCGTTCCCTGGTACTCTAACTGGAGAGAAACGCTCACCCAGCTCAGCTCCTCCAAATACTACACAGGTACTCACTTCAGCGTGTGCTGGGGGGGAAAGGGGAACAGTGTTTTCTCTCCTTTAGCTCTAGTCACCCACTCCTCATCTCTTCCTGTTTCTTTCCGTAGCACATCTGTAGCTAATTCTCTCCTAGTTCTTTCTACTCGTCTGTCAAGGTGGTGGTGGCAGCCTTGAATGTCTGAGTTTGTGCCATAGAAAGATACTGAGGTAAATGACTCATAGTGTGGATGCAAACAGTGTCACGTTAATGATTTTTTATGAAGATAATCATAGCCTCATGTTGCTTGATTAAAGAACATATCTTTCGTAGTCTCATTTGACCATCTGGTTTCTCGAACCAACCATTTGAAGGTCACTGTATCAAAGAGACTGCAATCAGAGGAAGTTTGTATAGAAGTTCATTGTGTTGAAGTTTCAGATTCATGAGTCATTTTACTCACGTTCATATCCCTTTAAGTTCCCTGGCCGTTCCTCTTTCTAGATATGGTCTAATTGCTTTAGAGTCTGTTGCTTTCAGCGAAAGTGTTTGTTAATCACAGGCTAAACACATCTGTAGTCTTTCTTTGTAATAGTAGCAATATGAGACACTGATAGATGAACAGTTCAAAAACTAGAAAAATCTCCTGTTTAAGGACCATTACACTGGCCTTTGTAGATTTACAGAGAATGATTGGGATGTGTTCAGTCCTTGGGTAATCACTTGGTTTTTGTTTCACTTTTTGATTTTTTTTTGGTCTTTGTTCTTCGGTCTTTGGCTTTTCTAAAGTTTATGCAGTAATTTGCACACGAGTCTTTGTGTTACTGGATGTGTCTCAAATCTGTTTCTACATGACATCAGCCTTTTAAAAATAATTCCTTTTTAATAAATGGGCATCAGCATTTCCAAGAGGGAAATTGAATGAGGCCTCCTCAGTGAGCTTGTCCAGCTTCAACTCAGATCAGTTCGGATGAAGCTCAGAAATTGAGACAGCTCTCTCAACTCAGATTTTCTGTTTTTCTTTAAAAAAAAATTAGTCATGTGAATTTTCAGTATTAAAGTGAAAGCACCATATTTTTTCAGTCTTGTCTAAGGGTATTCTGTCGATAGTGCTTTGCAGTGTTTGGTCTGTCCACTTTGATTTCATTCTTCTCCTGCCAAAAGCAGTTTTCTAATGGGCTAATGTCTTAATCATGTTCCTCTTTTTGATATGCAGTTCCTCTCTCTTGAGTTCCAGTGTGTGCAAGAGGGCTTCGCATTCTGCCCTGCTTCCCTAAGATGTTGTGCATAAATTTGTGTCTGTGTGTGTCTGTGTGTGTCTGTGTGTGTCTGTGTGTGTCTGTGTGTGTCTGTGTGTGTCTGTGTGTGTCTGTGTGTGCACTTCACAGCAACAACACCATGGTTTGAAGCATATAGAGAGAACTTTCTACAGTCTATGCCTGCATCAGAGCATGAGTTCCTCAACCACTATTTGGCCTGTATCCTTTATCTCACACATGTTTTTAAGTTTGTTTTTTTTTTGTTTTGTTTGTTTGAATTCTCTCTCTCCAGCATTTTTTTTGTTATAAAGAACTGATGTGATTGTTGACTGATAGGATTCCATTGTCAGCTGTGCCCATTGTCAGCTAACCAGAATTCTTTGATTTCTGCTAGTTACCTTTATTCCCTTTTATATTTTAGCATGTTATTCTCTATACTTAAAATAAGTGCCCCTTTCAGGAATGTGTTAACAAGGAAAAGTCTCAGTAAATGAAATGCTTCAAACAGATGTGTGCTTCCCTGTTATGATGAAGTTCTATTTCATTTGTTAAGTGTTTGTGAAATTACTCTACCCCCTCTGCCCCTTGCTCACCCTTGGATCTCTTCTTCCCCAAGAGTCTTTGTATTCCTTAACTGCAGTATGTACAGGTATGTTAGTGGTATCGTCTCGTGAAGCCGTTCCCACAGATCAGTTTCTGAAGCTTTCTCAGGAGCAGCATAGGATCCAGCACAGTGGAGAATACACCTACCCCAAATGGTTCATTCCCAACACACTCAAATACTACGTCCTGCTGCACGATATCAGTGATGGAGACGAACAGAGGTGTGTGACTGTTCTGATTTGGGTTTCTTGATTTTTGTGTTTTTGGTATGTATTAACCTAGTTTTCATTTTAAACTAGTATAGCACCAATTTCAGTCCTGCAGTCTCAGATATACAACATAGAGGCTCAATAGGTACTAAGATGCTAAAGTCAAAAACTTTTTTCCGTTTTTTTAGGTATTTTCGAACAAATTTAAGTTCTATGGAGAGCCTAATGTTTCTACTCAATTGGCTAAAAATTCAATTATTCTACACGAAGTGTTTTATTCAGCAAACTTTAGCAATTTGCCATGAATTAATTTTATTTGTATGAAAGATTTTATCAGTGGTGAAGCCATTGCTTCTTGCCTTGTGCAAAAGAGGTTTTGCAAGCCTAGGTAGACTACTTCTTTACAGAGGGATGTTTTTACCTTTTATTAACCCTTCTTAGGTAATTGTATTGCTTTTATGAAAGTGGAGACTGCACCACCTGAACTTTTGGCATATATGTCTAACTTTTGACATATGTTTACACTCTACTGTGATTCTCTGGGCATTACTTTATTTGTTTAAATGTTAGAGGATGTGATTTGTCACAACAGAGCTAATGTCCTAAAAGTCTCCTGTAAGATTCAACGCATCATAGGTTACACCTCTTTTTTTAAATTTAATTTTTGCCGACCTCTTTCCCCAAAATATAACACCTTACTCTCTCTCTCTCTTATTCTCTTGCTCGTATGCAGGGCTGACTCTGTGTATGAAGACATGAAGCAGAAGTATGGTACTCAAGGCTGTTACCTGTTGAAGATCAACTCCAGAACAGGTGATGCTGGACCAGATGAACAAATGCCTGACCCCTGGAGTCAGTATTTACAGAAGATCAACATCCACAGCTCAGTGAGTTCCACACTGGCTCATTTGCAAGCTCAATACAATCACATATGCTACCCTCAGCCTCGTGTGAAACTGTCAGCAAACCTGTGTGTTATATCTTCTAGTATGAAGAGGCTGTTGTGAATAATGTGGAGAATAATGTCAGCTCAGAAGTGGATGGACTTGATTCCTCAGGTGAACTTAAAATCAGAGTATTACAAGATTTAAGCGGTAGTTCAGGATAAAAATAATGTTTTCCCCCTTATGCAGTAAATCATCCAAGACGTGTTTGGTGTTCATAACATACTTATTTACATTTGCACAGCAGCTATGGGCCCATACGATGGAAACTTATACTCTACCACTTAAGGGTACACTTAAATCACACATCATATCTAAATGAATGAAATATTCAAGCTGACAATCTTTATTGATACACATTGTGTAGTTTATTGAGAACAAAATGACATAAGAACGGTCAATGTAAACCAAATTCGTTAACCCACTGAGGACTGGATTCAAAATCGCACCAAAAATCAAAGTAAAAAAACTCATAATGTGGCTCAGTAGTGTGTATGGCCCACGTGCCTGTATGCGTTCCCAGCAACGTCTAGAGATGCTCCTGATGAGACGACGGTTGGTGTCCTGGAGGACCTCTTCACAGACCTGGTTCAGGGCATCAGTGGGCTCCTGGACTGTCGTGGTAGCACTTGGCAGCAATGGGTGCGGCAATGCATAATGTCCCAAAGGTTTTATATTGGATCCAGGTCTAGAGAACATGGTGGCCAGTCAATGGGATCAGTGCTGTTGTCATCCAAGAACTGCCTACATACTCTGGTCACATGAGGCATTGTCCTGCACCAGGAGGAACCCAGGACCAGCGTAAGGTCTAACAATGGGTCTGAGGATTTTGTCCCGGTACCTAACAGCAGTCAGGGTACCGTGGAGATCTTTGCAACCCTCTAATGATATACCTCTCTAGACCCTTACTGAGGCACCGCCAAACCAGTCATGCTGGATGATGTTGGAGGCAGCATAACAATTGCCACGGCTTCACCAGACTATTTCACATCTTTGGTGTGCTCAGTGCAAGCTTGCTTTCATCTGTGAAGAGAGCTGGGTGCTAATTCCGAACCTACCGATTCTGTGTTCTCTGGTGAATGCCATTCGAACTGCATGGTGCTGGGCTGTGGGCGTAAGTGCCACTGCAAGATGTCGGGCCACCATGCCACCCTCATGGAGTCTGTTTCTGACAGTTTGGTCAGACACATAAGCACGAGTGGCATACAAACATTGTTGTGTAAAATGCATGGCTGCCACAGTTTTTAGCTACATTTTGAGAGTGTCATACACTGTCAGAAACCACATAAACAAGTCTGTTTGAAATTACATGACATGGTTTGAGGAAAGTATGTAATTTAAGAATGCTGTTTATGACTTTAATTAGTGGTGTAAAAGCTACCATTACCGTTAACTACATTTGCTTCGAAGCTTTAATGCAAAATTAAAGACACTTTTGGACACCAAACACCTCTTGGCTAGTTAACTGCCTGTGTGTGAGATATTTGGGGGGTAAATTGTGTTTTGAGGAATCATTTCTTCAGCAGTCTCCTGGTGCTACCCTTGCACTTGCAGAAGGGATCTCTGAGACCCACCCGCTTAAACTGGAGCAGTCAGCTGACCCTGCTTACCTTGGCAACCCCGGTGAGGATATGAACAGCGTGGACTCAGTAAAGACGCAGAAACAGGGCGGTGGGATGACTGGTGTTGCCCCAACGACTCATGGAGCCTGCCTGACCCTCAATGACCACGACCGCATCCGTCAGTTCATCCAGGAGTTCACTTTCAGAGGACTTCTACCTCACATTGAGAAGAATATCCGGCAGCTTAATGACCAGGTACTTCTGCTTGTGCACACAGGGATAATAGTATTAATTATCATATGTCATATATAGTAAGACATTGTTCTTGTCCCTCTGCCAGTGAAAGAGTGCTCATAATCCTAACCCTTACAGGTTAGGAGAACACAAATATTTCTGTTATTTGAGAATTTCATGGGGGTAGCAAATGTGGCTTTTAAAATAAATCAGATACATGCATCATTAAGAGGACCAACAAATCAGAAATTGTCATATTTTACTTTAGTTTTGTCCCATCTTCACAGAAAAGGTTATGCTGTGGTCTAACATGAATGATTTATTCTACATGATTATTTTTTTCTGGAACTTCAGTCTGAAGTTCAGCTCAGGATTGCTTGCTTTAATGAACCTTCAGTGGAGCAAAGAAGCCAAGTTACCCTGAAATTTGGTTCTTCATACCTGTGACACTTTAAAATCCATATCCACTTGTAAGGGTTTCATTAGGCATGCACTTTTTTATGCCAAGCTTGGATTTGACTGTCTCATTTGTCAAAGCAGATGCGTTTCACTTTAAACCTCTTAGGTCAGTTGTTCTCTGCTTTGATTCAACGTTCATGTGTAACTTATCTCTGCTTCACTGACTCTTGCTCTCTTTCTTGTCCCTTAGCTGGTGTCTAGGAAAGGATTGAGTAGGTCTCTGTTCTCAGCTACAAGAAAGTGGTTTGGGGGAGGAAGAGTACCAGAGAAGAGTATTGCTGAATTAAAGAACACTGCTGGATTGCTGTGAGTATATACATATATATCTATATACATATATATAATATGTGTATCCGTATAACGTCTGTGTGTATATATA
>JBBPCZ010000163.1:10423254-10436825 GCA_037974445.1 Brycinus macrolepidotus | reverse complement strand
CCAACATCAGTGCCTGACCTCATAAATGCTCTACAGAATGAATGGGCACAAATTCCCTCAGAAACACTCCAAAATCTTGTGTAAAGCCTTCCAAGAAGAGTGGAAGCTGTTTTAGATGCAAAGCGGGGACCAACTCCATATTAAAGTCTCTGTATTTGAATGCAATGTCATTAAAGTCCCTGTTGGTGTATTGGTCAAGCGTCCCAATACATTTGTCCATATAGTGTATATTAGAATAAACTGGAAATTAGATTGTATAGCAAAGTACCTGGAGTTCCTCATGTTCCCTGTTCATTAGTATGTGATAGCATATCTCTGTCGCATTCTTAAATCAGTCTCCAGGCAACCCTACTATCAGCACAAGCTGAGCAAATTTATCATGACTGAAAGCTGCACATTAGCTCAAGTCAGGATTACGTGACTGAACTCGTGTTTCTGTGTGTGTGTGTGTGTTTCAGGTGTGTGTTCTCTATGTGGGAACACCATGCTGCTCTATGTGTCCCACAGGAGGAAGCATCTGCTGAAGCCAGCCGAGTTCTTCATTGTTAACTTGGCTGTCAGTGATCTATGCATGACCGTCAGCCTCTACCCCCTCGCTGTAGCCTCTAGCTTCCAGCACAGGTAGGAGAGAGAGAGGGGAGGGGGGAGATGTTCAATTGGAGATGATTGATTTGCTTAATTAAGATACTTCATTCCATGCTTTTGCCCAAAATCACATCATTGTCATAAGAAAAAACTTGTTGATGTTTTCTTCAGAATCAGAATCAGAAAACTTTACTGATGTCAGAGGAAATTGTGTAAATCCCAGGGGGAAATTACTTTTTACATGATTTGAAACAGCCACCCTTTACAATTTTAACCCATCATGGACCAAATCTGAACCCAGAAATGACCCTTGTTCTATGACTAAGAACTTGGGCTCAACAATTTGGGGGAAATATGCAACTGGGGTTTTTCTGTCCAAAATTTCCATTATGATTTCAAAAAGTGGTTATTTTTTTTATAAATTAGGCTCTTGGTCTTTTTTCCCACCAAGAACGGCACATGCATTTTTGTTTAGACTAGAATCTTGGATCCTGAATGTAGTGTATCTCTGTGTTATTAGGTTAAATTTCCCAACTTAAAACGTACGGCAAAATTGGATAATGTAGGATATAATTATAACTGCAGCTTTTGCCATTTGAAAACTGCACTCATTCAAATTGCGATTTCAGTATAAAAATGAATAAACGTTCGGAAAAAATCATCCAACATCCAACATCACACCTCACTCATGCTCCTGTGTGTGAATGCAATCACATCCCTATTAATACACACAATGTAAAGGGGGGCTGCTGAGTGTGAATGATGACAAGAAACAAAAACGGAGACATGGTTTTCTATAGGCAGCGTATATGGGGATGTATGGATTACAGCTGTGCATTTCATTAAATATGTTTATGTTGATTTTCTGCTTGTACCCTCACAAATAATGAATAGTGTCTAATTACACGAAAGACCCTGGAAGTCTGCATGAGTGCAGTATACAAACCTGCCATAATAATGTTAAAGCAACTGAGAAAAAGTGTTTTGGCAACCCGTGTTTTCTCCTTGTTCCGGTAACTGACATATTTGGGTGATGTAGCACATTTGAGGTATTAGAACCTGTATTTGATTCTCGGTCAGCATTTGATTTCCCACTCTTTGCCCTTCATCGTCGTACACGACTGGGAAATCAAAGTGTTCCCAATAGGAGAAGAAAGCATGGATGATATTTCGTTGGTCCAGCTTAGGCTTGCTCGCCATATCGAACAGTCTGGTTAAGCTCTCTTTCTTGCTTTCACTTCTGCCCTCATTTGTTCATGGCCAGCCACTGATGCTGATTCGACATGCTCAATAGACCGAAAAAACAAAGACAAGCAATGACAAGAGTGAACTAGGGCCACTAAAGAGTCATAGACGCCGCACTGACTACGGGCAATGATCAGCCACCTGATAGCTGACAGCCGGCTTTGTGTGTCCCATCAATATTCACAAGAGCACAAGTTCATCCATTACAGGAAAAAGATTTAACGTTTGAGAGCTTCTCTGCTTCGTAATATTCCTGCCCTTCACCTAGAGCTACTCTTTCAAGGTGCTGATCCTCAAGTTGTAATGGAATGGTATGACATACACATCCTCTTTCTCTGTTACTGCTAAAAGAAGTGCCATGCAAAACCTCGATGGCTCTATCTATGTGTCCTTTTTGTATCCAGTGCTTTTATTTTAAGGGCATTAGAACTCCATGATGGTCACACACATACACACACATGTTCACATTTTCACTTCCTCCTATGATGTTGCCAGTAAAATAATTCTGTGTTGAACAAGCTTCAGAAAGCAGAGAGGCAGAGAGGCGGAAGCACCCACACACACACACACACACACACACACACATTCAGCAACTTGTGCTGCAATTTAGCTTTCATCTGAGACGTCAGCGCTTTAACCACCCGGCAGTGAGGCAGGGGCGGCACGTGAGATGAACCCCGCAGATTCTCCTGGAGCCTTAATGTCTAAACCTTGACTGTAATCTGAAAGCATCCTTTCACATCTGTGAACATCAGTTCACCACAGTCCCCAGTGATGAACTGACAGCAATGGCAGATGAACAGTACTGAACCTGACTCATGACTGGACTTTTCCCATCTCAGCTGATCTGATGCCTTCTTCTTTGTGTCTATGTCTGTTTTTCTCTTCACTTGCGTGTGTGTGAGTGTGTAGGTGGCTGTATGGAAGGACTTTGTGTGTAGTGTATGCCTTCTGCGGCGTTCTCTTTGGCATCTGCTCTCTCACCACTCTAACTATACTCAGTACCGTCTGCTGCCTCAAAGTGTGCTATCCTCTCTACGGTAAACACACACACACACACACACACACACACACACACACACACACACACACACACACACACACACACACACACACACCCACATCTTTTGGCTGTTTTGTTTGTGAGAATTAACCACTACTTCAAAATGTTTTGAATACTCTTGTATCAGCTTGTGGACATCAAGGACATCTAGGGCTAAACACACGGCCACAAACAAGTATAGTCAAACACAGTTGATTATATTAGTCTTTTGTGTCCAATAATGACCTGCTATTGCTTGTTAGTTAGTACTGTTCAGTGCTAGCCCAGTGCCATGGATCTTATCATTTATCACTTAGGAACTCTTCTGAGGGCATTTGTACAGGGTCTGATGACTGCTTCTGTGCACATGTAGTGAAGAATTTATAGACATTTTCTGACAAGAGGAATACATACATCTGCCAACGGGTTTTGTAAAGTTTGTTTTAAAGCAGTTATTTACTAAATTCCCTACACCATGTTGATGTTTGCCTTTTGAAGGGCACCTTTCAAACGAAGGCGTAACAGGCTCCCTCTCCTCTTCATCCACCGTAATACTGATCTTAGATTGCTTTCACTCTGCTGGTGTTCCTGGTATGGAGTAGTTAGTACCTACCGGAAGTATTCCAAGTAACGCCTCTTTGTATGTCACTTACCTGGGGCATGATGCATTATGGGATGAAGGCAAGCAGAGGGAGGCACTGTGATGCTCTGGGCAAAGTTCTAATGTTACTTTGACATGTACCACCTACTTAAACAATGTTGCAGATCAAGCACACCCTTTGGCAGTGGTATTCCCTAATGGCAGTAGTCTCCTTTAAAACAAATAATGTGCCCTGCCACACAACTAAATTTTTTCAGGAAAGGTGTTGATTTGGCCTGTGATTTACTCAGATCTCAATCCAGTCAAGCATCTTCAGCGTTTGCTGGACAAACTAGTCCAGTTCATTCTGGGCTCCACCTTGCAACTTACGAGACTTAAAGGATCTGCTTCTAATGTCTTGGTTCCAGTCTTGTGGAGTCCATGACTGGATGGATCAGAACTGTTTTGGTGGAATGAGGGGGACCTACACAGTATGTTATGGCTGATTGGTGTATCTTCCAGGTCGCAAGCCATTATGGAATATGACTTTGGCGATTCTTCAGATGTTTCTTGCAAACATCACCAAGACTGTTTCTTAGGGCTAACCAGCTAGCTGTAAGAAAAAGGGTTTCAAGCCTTTAATTTTTTGTCACACTCTCTTAACCACAGCGATTTACATTGAATCGTTTTATAGAAGTAGGCGCATTGTAGCACCGGTAGTCTCGCATTGGTGTAACCTGGGATCGTTGCCTAAGGGAGGCAGTTAAACCCCAGTCTGCTCCATTGGAGGGTGCCAGTATCACTCTACACTACACCAACAAGGCAGATGTTTGCATGTTTAAAATGTTTTTCCCATCATCAGTAGCAATATTACAATTTGTCCAGGTAGTGTGTTGTAAAATACAGCCACTTGAAATGTTGAAATAGTTCTTTATGTATTTACAATATGCGTGTCACAGGCAACCGGCTTGGCCATGAGCATTGCCGTGTGCTGATAGTGTGCGCGTGGGCATATGCACTGGTGTTCGCCTGTTCTCCACTGGTCCACTGGGGGCAGTATGGTCCAGAGCCCTATGGGACAGCCTGCTGCATTGACTGGAACTCATCCAACAGAGACCCCATCGCTCGCTCCTATACCACTGTACTCTTCATCTGCTGCTACTTGCTACCCTGCACTATCATCATCCTCTCCTACACACACATCCTGCTCACGGTGCGAGAGTCCCGCCGAGCCGTTGAGCAGCACGTTTCCCAGACACGCATGGGCAATATTCAGACCATCATAGTGAAGGTAGGACCCACCACACACACGCACACACATTCATGTAAGTTTTATGCACAAGTTGCTACAAAGGTATACATATAAATGTTGCATGAGCAACATAGCACAGAGGGTAACCAGGGTTTCCCAGTCCACGTCCTGGGAACCCCATGATTCAACTCGTAAATTGATTAATAAGCCCCTTGTTGGCTGGATCAGATGTGTAAAGTGGGGAAAAAAGTGGGAAAAAAAGAAACACTATACGGCCATCACACCCACATGAGCTTGTTCAACATCCCATTCTAAAACCATGGGCATTAATATGAAGTTGCATCCAGTTTGCAACTATAACAGGCTCCACTGTTCCGGGTAGGCTTTCCACAAGAATCTAAAGTGTGTCTGTGGGAATTTGTGCCCATTCTGTGAAAAGAGGTGTTGGATGCTGTCCACAATCCAGTTCATCACAAAGTTGTTCAGTTGCATTGAGGTCAGTGCTCTGATCAAAACATGTCTAATGGACTATGCTTTGTGAACAGGAACCGTTGTCACAAAATTGGAATCAAAATAGTATTTTCTTTAGGGAACCTCTGATCTAAGGAACATCTGATCTAGATCATCATAGTCAAAGGAAGGCAGCTTACAGAAATAATTAGGAGAAAGAACAAAAACTTAGAAAGACATAAAGACTTCCGGATTTGTTGTTTATTTTTCTCCTTCACTCTTTCTCTGTCTTTCTTTTCTTTTCTTTTCTTTCTTTCTTTCCTTCTTTCTTTCTTTCTTTCTTTCTTTCAGTTTTCAGTTTAGTGAAGCTGTGATGATTTTTGCTATAGTTGTTTTGACTACATTTGCATAATAAAGATCTGCTAAATCTCTCTCTGTCTTTCTAGCTCAGCGTGGCAGTGTGCATAGGCTTCTTCACAGCATGGAGCCCATACGCATTTGTCTCCATATGGGCTGCGTTCGGAGACATAGACGTCATCCCGCCACTGGCCTTTGCTGTACCGGCCATGTTCTCCAAGTCCTCCACAATCTACAACCCGCTCATCTACCTTCTGCTAAAGCCCAACTTCCGCCATCTTCTCTGCAAGGACATGCTCACACTGCGGCAGGTGTGTGTTCGTGGCTGCCTGGCTGTGTGTGTGCCACAGGACAGCTGCCGACCTGCTCTAGCCCTGGGGCTACACTCACTGAGGCCACGGGGCCACTTAACACCTGTGAGTCTGGCCCACTGCCCCTGTGAGAGGTGCAATGACCCCTTTGAGCAGTTCAGGAACTACCCCCGTCGCTGCCCCATCAGTGTCAGTACAGTACAGTTCTCCATGCAGGACAGTGGAGAGCCTGAGGCTGAGCTGGAGCTGGATCCAGAAGCAGAAGCAGGAGTTAGGCATGGGAGCTCAGCAGAGGCCAAGAAGCCAGTGCGAGTGCTTGTTAAACGCAGGAAGAGCTCAGAGATAGACAGTCTGGAGATCACTGTAGAAATGGTCTCTGCTCATGCTAAAGTAGCCAAAGGAGCCAGGAAGTCCTGAGCAGGGCTCTGAATAGGAGCCTTCAGTGTGTGTTTGTGTTAATGTTTATATAAAATTGGGCATATTGCATATTGCCCAAACTAGACACCTGTCTGGACTACTTTTTTGTGAGATTAACAGTATTGCATGCTTTGTGTTATTCTGGTTCTGACTGAAAAATTTTACCTTTGGTACAATGGTTTTTATAAAGCTAAAGAATTCTAAAGAGAACTGTGAGAATATGTGCATGTGTGAACCGTTGTTTAAATTTGCATATATCCCTGTTGGATCACCGAACCATCCAAAATTGAAAAATGGATATTTTTCATTGACATTTTTATATTTATTGCATCTTGATGTGCTTTCAAATGAACATCAGTTTAATTGCTTTTGAAAATGACTTGCCTAAAACTTGTAGTTTACCAAAGAGGTATTACTTTGCTAGTAGCTATGCTCTTGTGTATTCGACCACTACGAGTCTCTGTAAAGAGATTTTATGTGCAGCTATTTATTCTAGAATTTTGACATTTATTTATTAATACTGATATTATTTATTCATTTGTCCTTTTTTAATTATTTGGACTGTTGTAAGGCTCGTATATAAGTAGGTGCGTGCGTGTGTGTGTGTGTGTGTGTGTGTGTGTGTGTGTGTGTGTGTGTACATACATACATTTAGCCAAAAGAGTTGTTTGGTACAGCAACCAATCCAAACCCTTCTAAATGAGCCAAGCTGGTAACGATGGGGACGAATGATTTTATGCAACAAAATAACTTTCGGAGCATATCTGGTAATGCATTAAAGCCATAGTACATCAACGATAAGTTCTCAGTTGTCCTTAGATTGTCCAGAAAAAGAACAGACAAAGCAAATGAACCAGAGTGAATAAGAAACAGAACATTCTAAATTATCCCAGGAATCAAGCGCAGGTATGGCACACCATCCAGACGTTTGTGCTTGTTCGTGTTCCTCCACTCGACGAACTTCTTAGAATGATGCAGTTTATTTTCTATTATATCTAAAAAACATTTTCCAGTCCTACTATATGGTGCTGTCAGTATAAATGTAAATAATTTGTAATTGGTATTATCCATTCTTTTCTATATGCACATTGTTTTGTGCACATGAAAATTTCTTTTGTATGGACCTGTGATAGAGAAGAGAAATAAAGTACCGTCTATGTGTCTGAGTAGTCTGTAAGCTGCCTTCCTTGTCAAAAGTCACTGTATTTATAATAAGTACTGTTTCAGCACAGCTGTGATAGTTCGTTCATATGAGTGTGTTTCCGTTTTGCTTGGTCAGCATTTTGTTGTGTTTTCCCTATTGTAGATGAGCAAGATGCTCATGCCTCACTGTGGAACATCCTGGTTATGTAGTCTATTCTTAGTTACACATCTTGATTCTGTACATGTCACTTTCTCAATAAGGGGCTTAATCTGTATGTTTAGGGATGGATGAATGGAGGGACTTTCATCCTGAAACCGTTTTTAGGAGTAAGCTAGCTCCAGTAGATCATATACCAAAATGATGTAGTGTTTTCACCAGTAATATGAAATTGCTTTTCAGAAATGCACATCTATAACAGATATGTTCATTTTCCATTATCTTATAATAGTTTTTAGTCTGTCTCTGAAGCTACATTGCATTTCCAGTGCAACTCCTTCTTTTGCAGTTATGAGGATGTTTAATCTCGCAGTAATAAGAGTTAGATAAGCAGTCAGAACTTTATGAATGAGTAGCTCATGAGCATCTACCTTTTCCTGAGCTTTTACTGTAGTCTGCTTTATTCACTGCACTTTAGCCTGAAGTGCAGTCCCACCCATTTTCCAATACTTGTACACAATTTAATCATTTATATGTAACCCAAGTCATTAAGTGTATTTTGAAGTAAAAGGGTTAATTGTTGAGAAACTTACTGTGATTTCTTTACAGTGGTGGTGATAGGAACCAGGGGTTGTGGTGTCTTTGACACAAGTTACAATTTTAAAAATTTGCTATCCATTTAATTTACCATTCAAAACAAAGTTCAGAGTTTTCATAAATAACTGAGATTTAATAACTTTCTATGAGATATAAGATTCCTTTCACCAACCCAGAATGGAGTATTTCACATTAAACCACTCTGAATGACTTTTATCTATGCAGGCGTTTTAAAAAATTGGTGGAATTCTCCTTTGACTGTAGCTGGGTTCCGCTTTAACAATAGCAAAGAAGTTCTATATCGGTAACAGCCACCAGAACTGTGTGTGTGTGTGTGTGTGTGTGTGTGTGTTGGGAACATCAGAAAATGAAGAAGAGAAGACACTGAAGTGTGCTGGGTTTAAGGCACCATGGAAACCAGGCTGTTTATTTGAGTGTGACATTTCCTCCCACTACCTAGACACACACACACACACACACACACACACACACACTTTTTGCACACATAAAGCTTACCTGTCTAGTCTCCACAGAGATTCATTGAGAAAGACGGCTATTGCTTTGGTGGGGCCGAGGGTGGAAATAAAACATTATCAGTTATAAGTAATAATCACTTTCTCGTGGGAAGTGTGTATGAGTGTGTATAAAACCTAAACAAGTGTGCATGGAGTGTTGTAATTGTTATATGTACCTGAGCGGAACTGAGTGTGTGTGTGTGTGTGTGTGAGAAAGAGAGAGAGAAAGAGAGACTGTGTTTCCTTGCTAAGTCTGGAAGCGAGACACACTTGCGTCATTTGGTTTTATTGATAAAGTGCCCCCATCATACGGCACGTGCCATGAAATCAGCCCACACACACGAGTCATGAATGAACTGGTGCTGGTGCACAAAGAAAACACAAATAAGCAACAGACCATTTGCGCAGTGAGGGCTGCTTGTGCGGTGCGATGGCTATACGTTACTCAGACAGACACACTGACCTACATTTAACTGTGGATAACTGTCCTATACATCCACTTGAAAGAGAGCAACCAAGAGAGTAAGGGAAAGAGAGAGAGAGAGAGAATTAGTAAAAAGTAATAAACTAAGGAGTGAAAAGGGTAACGAAGGATGAGAAGGGAAAAAAGACAACAGAGCAGGAAAAATATAAAAAACAGGAAAAACCAAGCAAAAGAAAGTGGTGGATATACAGAATATAAGAAAAGAGAAGAATAGTGGGGAATAGAGATGTTCAGAGGGGGAGGAAGGATAGAAGGGTAAACGAGAGAGAGCGAGGATAAAAGAGAAGATACGAAAGAGTTGAGCAAGGGTTATTTTTAGTGCAGCAATACCCTCCTCCGCTGCCCACTCACGTGAGGCTAAATATAGATCCGCTGTTGGCGACCAAGACCAGTGCAGAATACAAAACAGGGTGCACAGATACACCCACTCACCTACACACACACACATATTCTCAATTGCACACACTACTCCTCCACACATAGCTCCTCACCTGGCTGAGAAAATGATGCGAGGCTGAAAAGATGGAAGTCGAATATCTTTAGGCTCACCATACGGATGTGTAAAATACAATACAAGGTCAAAAGTATGTGGACACCTGACCATTCCACCAATATGAGCTAAGTGGACATCTCCAGCAAATTGGGCAACAATATGGAGTTGCGCCCCATTTGCAGTTATAACAGCCTCCACTAATCTGGGAAGGCTTTCGACAAGATTTTGAGTGTTTCTGGGAATTTGTGCCCATTCAGTCAAAAAAGCAATTGTGAAGTCAGACACTGATGTTGGAAAAGAAGGCATGTAATTGTGTAAAATTTATATGTGTGATGTAGCATTAACATTACTCTTTTGGAACTAAGAGAGTGGTACAGTGGTGTAGAGGTTAGCACTGTCATAGTGAGACTGGCTTGGATTTAGTTCCCAGCGGGGGTGGCCTTGGTCTTTTTTTATGGAGTTTGCATCCGCATGGGTTTAGAGTACAAGTTTTCTAACACAGTCTAAAGACGTGCATGTCAGGTGAACTGCAGATGCTAAATGGCCCTTAGGTGTGAATGTGTTTGAATGGATGTCTGCCTTGTGATGGACTGTCAACCTGGGGTGTTTCTCAGCCTTTGCATTCTGTTGAGTAGGATTCCCTTGGCATCTGCCAAACCTTGATATCATCCATCAGACTGGCAGATAGTAAAACGTGATGCACCACTCCAGAAAACACAATTCCAGTGCTCTAGAGTCCAGTAGTATCATGCTTTACACTGCTCCAGCTGACGCTTGCCCCAAAGTGATCTGAGTCTTGTGTGCAACTGTTTGGCAATGGAAACCCATTTCATGAAGCCCTTCATGCACAGTTCTTTCAGCACTCAGCAGCCCCATTCTGCGTGTTTGGGTGGTCTACAGTTTTGTAGCTGACATTACTCCTAGATACTTCCATTTCACAATACTAGCACTTACAGTTGGCTAGGGCAGGTCTATCAGAGCAGATATTTCACAAACTGACTTGTGACAAAGGTGGCATTCTATGACCATGCCACATTTAAAGTCGCTGAGCTTTTCAATTTGACCCAATCTTCTGCCGGTGTTTGGCTGTGGAAACTGCATTGATTTTATACACTTGTTAGTAATGTGTGTGGCTTAAACACTCTTCATTATGTTCCTCAAAGCATTCCAGAACAATGTGTGCAGTGTGGCAGGGTGCATTGCTGAAAGAGACCACTGCCACTAGGGAACACCACTGCCATGAAGGGGTCAACCTGGATTACGTAGGTGGCACAAATCAAGCTGATATCCACATGAATGCCCAGACCCAAGGTTTCACATCAGGATAGTGCTCAGAAAAGCACATTCCCTTGAATGTGTCAAACTAATTTTTATCATTAAGGTTTTTGGTATTCCTTTTCTATGTTACGCTTTAATACTGTTGTTGCAGTTTAATAACCACCCATGTTCCATACACTGATAAAAATGTTCTTACAGTGAACTGACAGTGAGCACAGGTTAGGCTGCTGATGAGTTTAAAAGTAGACTTGTACCAGCATTGTTATACCAGGCCATTCCTTTATCAGTGAGAAGTGGAATCGACCATAATTTTAACTACAGAACCAGAATAGCGTAATGTATATAAAATAACAGAATCGTTAAGGCTGTATTTTATTATTATCAAAGGGAGTTTTAAGACCATTCAACATTCAGCTCAGTGAGGAATGCCCACAGTTCTGTCTGATGCAAAAGTATTGTGACAAAGAACATGATCTGAGCGTTGTCACACTGACTGGTATGCAATGTCTCCATCTAGTGGAAAAAGGCAAGCAATGTAGCTCACAGATTTATATGCTTATAAAGACCTAGTAACCTTCTGGGCTGTAACAGACACTAGTTTCATGAGTAAATTGTGCCACAACCGAAACCAGTCATCACATGTATGGTCAGAGTCATGGGTGCCCAAGGTTTACTGATGCACATAGGGAGTGAAAGCTAGTCCACCCGATCTGATCTCACAAAAGAACCACTGTGGCACAAAAAGTTAATGCTGGTTATGATTGAAACCTGTCAGAACACACAGTAAATGTCACAGCTTGCTGCATAATGGGCCTGCATAGCTACAGACCAGTCAGAGTGCCCATGCTGACCTCTGTCCACAGCTATAAATGAACTGAACCCCTGAGCAATAAAAGAGTGGCAGAATCATGTTTTCTTTTACAGTATGTGGGCGGCCGAGCGCATGTGAGTCGCTAACCTGAGGAAGAAATGGCACCAGGATGCACTGTGAGAGGAAGGAAAGCTGGTGGAGGCAGTGTGATGCTCTGCCAGAAAACACTGGTTCCTGGCATTCATGTGGATGTTACTTTGACGTGTACCACCTACCTAAACATTGTTCCAGACCAAGTACACCTCTTCCTGGCAACGGTATTTCCAAAGGGCAGTGGCGTCTTTCAGCAGGGTAATGTGCTCAGCCACACTGCAAAAATTGTTCAGGAATGATTTGAGGAACATGAGAGTTAAAGGAGTTATTTTTATATTTAATACATACATATATGTTTATATTCAATATAAATACAACTATTAATGTATCTTTTGCAGTGAACACAAGTACCATTACATAGATGAAAAAGATGAGATGAGTTGATGAGATATTCTTGGGTGTGACAGAAGTGCTGAATGTTATTATCATTATTATTATTACTATTATTATTAGTAGTAGTAGCAGTAGTAGTAGTAGTAGTAATAGTATACATCAAAACATAAACTCATAACTCAGACTGTATGTTAGCACGACTTGTACCTGGGCCACATCCAGCATTTATGATGGTCTGTTGCCCAGAGACACTTGCTGGACATTTTAATTGGATCTAGTGATTAAACTGGTTGTAGTGAGGGGAGTCACTAAACGAGCCCGTTCTGACAATGGTGATTTATAGACAGCTGTATTATTAAATGTAATGTAAAAATAATAATGACTAAAAAAATAATCATTATTACTCTAATTTTTTTTGTTATGTTTAATTGAAAAGTCAGTGGGTCACAAGTAAAAGCAGGAGGTGGCCCTGATTAAAGCCATACTGACACTGCAGTCTGGACATACTAATCATCAAATAGACATTGAAACAGAGTATAGGATCTATTTACACATAAGGACTTTACAGGGGTGGATGTCTTGTGCCTAGTAGTCTCTGTTTGAGGCCTCAGAGGGTCCAGAAGAGGCTGAAAGACAACCTGTTGTAGATGTGAACATGAGAATAACTAATAGTCCTTGAAAATGTACAAATGACTATACTATGACTATAAACAAAATACATTTATGAGAAGAGCAGAGAAGAGAAGAGAAGAGAAGAGAAGAGAAGAGGAGTTATCTGCTCTCAGGAACCTGAAGTTTAATTACTGATTTTGTTGTTGAAATTTAAATAGAATTTGTGAAAGCTGTGTTAGTGTTAAGGATCATTAAGGCTAACAGCTTTACTTTTAAAAAAAAAAAAAGAAAAGAAAAAGAAAAGCTCTGAATGAACAAGCATAACCTGGTGTTTAATCTGCCTTTTCAGTTTTTGTGATCCATCCCTGCCAGAATACAAAACATGAGCCTGTGTTTTTAACGACGGGTAACTGTGTGTGAGTGTGTAAGCTTGTAATCTCTTAAATCATTAATAGCTGTCACAGCTGTAGTGTGAAGGAGAGAGACTGGGGGAAATATCAGGTAACAGCTATCCTCTAACTAAGCTGAGCCTAGAAGTGTAACAATCATTTACAAGGAAATTTTATTAGCATTGAGCATGATAACCTTCAAACCTGGACCTTAAGTGATATGATATGATATGAACACTAGAATTACTGACTTTTTTATTTTCTGGTGCAAGGCCCGAGGTGTTATTCATCCCTGCTGAGATTTTCACAGGTCTTCAGCTTGATTCTCCTCAATCTTTTGTTGTGCAAACCACCCATTACCTGTGAG
>JBBPCZ010000163.1:10369230-10394699 GCA_037974445.1 Brycinus macrolepidotus | reverse complement strand
TGTGTGTTATATATATATATATATATATATATATATATATATATATATACACAAAAGTAATTGGACACCTGACCATTACACCAACAAGGACTTTAATGCAATGGGTCCCCCCTTTGCAGCTATAACTGCTTCCACTCTTCTTGGAATTGCCACTAAATCAGGAACACCTACCTTGTCTCTACACTCATTGTCCATTTTATCAGCTCCACTGACCACATAGGTGCACTTTAAGTTTGCAATTACAGACTGTAGTCCATTTGTTTCCCTTTATCTTCTGTTTATTTTTTGTAAGCCCCCTTTACCACATTCATTAATGGTGAATCACTCCTACAGGACCACCAGTAAGCAGGTATTATTTGGTGGGGGATCATTCTCACAGCATGCAGATGTAATTATATTCTGGCCTATGTTCGGAGCAATTGTCAGCACATTTCCTCCATGATATTTTTACCGCTGTGTTGTTTTAGTGGAGAAAGTCTAATAGCTTAAATAAGGAAAGATGATAGTTTGGAGAGTGGGATTTGCTGGACTGGAGGTGAGGACAAGCCTAGTGCAGTGTGTCCTTACATAATCTGAAACATTACAGAATACTGGGAATGAGCAAATGTAAACTTAAAACATATTGGGAAGAAAGCTTGCTACAGTTAGGTGATTGGCAACTCCAGTTTCATGTATGTTGACCAGTGCTGATCAGTTTTGACTCTTGTTCTTGGCTTCTTAAACAGTTAGTGTCTCCTTATGACTTTTAGAGTGTTGAACCATTAGCCCAAATATGCAAAATGCCTCATGAAGCTTGGTTGTATATACACTTAAAAGCTGAACTGTTTTGCTCACAGTCCCCCCCCCTCCTCCCTCCCAAAAAAAAAAAGCCTCTGCTGGGCCCCTGAAAAAACAGAAAGAACTGTTTTTCCAAAAGTGAAGATGACCGACAGGAGTGATTCTGTTTGTCCCTGAGCCAGTTCACTGAGGTCCTCCCTTTCTATAGTAAGATGGCAGGTTGCTGATATAGCAGGTTATACTTTGCCAAACTTAAATGTCTGATATATGATATTTGAAGCAGTTTCATAGATGTCTAAAGGGGAACTTGGCCTAATCTGACAACAGTACATCAAATAATGGTCTCAGCAGACCAAAAGAAACAATGCAGAATTTTTGGGGATGATGTATAAAAGAGTGTAAACAAAGTTTAGGTGGAAAGGTTTAACTGCTAAATGAAATGGTGCTTGTTTAAAAGAGATATTCACATGCTGCTGAAAATCAGCAATGCCAAATTTCCCCATTACTTTATTTAAGATCAAGCAAAGATAATAATATTTTTAAAACACTTGTGCAAGCGGGTGCTTATAATGAGCTATGCATGCACAGATTTAGAGTGTTGGAATACAAGAAGTAGAAAAAAAGTAGTCAGAGAATGACATTCAGCAGCACAAACTGTCAAATCTAGTGAGAGCATATAGGCAGAAAATAAACCATAACCAACATAAATGATTATCTTATCAAGCCTATTGCTATATTGACAGACATCTCACTGTGATTTACATTTACCCACAGGACTTTTGGGACTGATCCCCTTTTTTGATGACTTTTTACTGTTCCTCAGTTTAACTTTAGGGGTCACAGTAGTTTCCTGATCTGATTTCTTCTGAAAATCTGCTGTTCCTGATGATGACGTGCTGCTGGCTGTTGCCAAAACCTGCTCCATAACCTCAGAGAACATATCGGCTGCTTTTTCTCCTAAAGCTTCCTGCTCTTGTGAATAACCTTCTGAAATTTTTGACGGACCTTCTTCTGACAATGATAGCAAAGTGAAGGCTTTTGGGTCACCTGCAACTGCTTCTTCAGTTTGTGGTGAATTCTGCTGTATTTCCTTATCTTCATGTTCAAGCCAACCCTGCTCTGTTTTTTGATTTTTTGATGGGTCTGCACTTTGGGATGGGTCTGCACTTTCTTCAAGATCTTTACCTGAACACTCACCTACTTCTCCTTTGAAAACCTGGGTTATGTAATGTATACCTGAAGACACATAAGCCCCCTCAGCATACCCGCTTACATTTTCCACAGTATTTAATATCATTTCACTATTAGCTTGACCAGCAGAGCTGTCTATATTTTGCTCTTCTTCATAACTCTCTTGCTCTGAAAGATCTTCATCTTCTTCAGAATCCCATGTTTGACACCTTAAAGCATTGACTTCATCTTGATCTGTGTTTTCCATTGCATCCTCAATTTGTTCTTGCCTTTGATTGAGTGCTTCTATCTCCGTATCAGTAAGTACAGTGACCTCAAGTCCAGCAACTCCCTCAGTTCCCATTTCTACCTGCATCCCCACAGCGTCTTCTGAGCTGTCTACATCGTCACAAACCACTAGTTCAGCTGTCAGAGTCTGCCAATCTGATACTTTACCAGCACTTTCCTTCTTGAAATGTTCTTCGGTTGTACTTTCTAAATCTGCGGATTCTCTAAAGGCCAGTGACTCATACTGAATGTTGCAGTGCATTGTTCCTTGAAGAATCGTTTGGTCTGTAGTAAATTGCCCCTGAAATTCTTCTACAGTGTCCAACTCAGATGTATCAACATACTTCTGTATCTCCAGCACATGCTTCAGACTGATAGATGAGTATGACTCTGATGAATCACTTGTTAACTCATCTAAATCAGTTTCATTATCACTCTTGGGATCAGCCGGCGCTGACTGCTGTATATTTACATGGTGTTGTTGGTTTGAATTGGTCTCTACTAGTTTTTGGTCTAATTCATCATTCACCTCTAGTAGTTCCATCACAAGGTTGTCCTCTGCCATCTGTATGCTTGACTGAAGTTGTTCCCCAACATCCCTCTCTAACATAGAGTCAATCCATTCAAATTCTTCCTCAGGGTGAATTGTAAAGAGACTTTGTTCAGGAAGGGTTTCTTGTGCCACTGTTAAATTTCTCTCTTCCACTGTCACACTCTCATTAACCTGATTACGGCCATCCTCATTTACATCCTGTTGCTCTGGCTTTAGTAGTTCTTTTTCTTCCTCAGTAACTATATCTGTGTCTACCGCCAAAGTCTTCCCTGAAATGTCTTGGGGTGTCTCAAGATTAACATCTACAGCTTCCACAAGTCCCTGGACTGGTTTATCATTCAACAACACTGTTGCTTTCTCCATCAAAGGTGTGTCCCCTGACATTTCTATGCCTGACTGAAGCCCACCCTGAACATCTTCCTTTTTTGAGTCACCACAAGCCAACTTTTCGTCCTCCTCAGAGTAAAGACTAAAGAGACTTTGTTTAGAAATGACTTCTTGGTGGAAACTCATATCAACTAGATTATGACCATCTTCATGATTCATTACTTCCTTTAAGTTCTGTTGCTCTGGGTGTAAGTCTTCCTTTACCTCCTCAGTAAGCAAAGTTACTTGAAGGTTAGTGACTGCCCCTGCCTCTGTATCTACCTCCAAAACCACCCCTGAAATATCTTCTGGTGTCTGGTGATCTGAGGCATTTGCAAGTTCTTGGTCTAATTCATCTCTCACTTCTACTGCTGGAGTTTGTGCTTGTTCTATGACAGAGTCTTCTCTCACTGACTGAGGAGCAATTATTTCTATTTTTTCCCCAAGCTGATAAACAGGACATTCTTCAGAAATGATTTCTTGGGTTGTTGCTGAGGTGGTGTCTTCCATTATCACACTATCTTCTGTATCATTAAGATTGATCCTTTCTGTCTCACCGGCTATAACGCCACTTTCTAGAGAATCATTCATAGAGTCTTTGAATGACTGAGCAATACTTGACACATTTTCCTCCAATACACTTTCTTTCATTGTTTGAGCAGAGACAAATGAAGCCTCTTCAGCTTCACTACCCTGACATTTAGAGTTTTGTGCCTCTTTTATCTCTTCTTGATCTTTTGCTGTATGATCTACTGTTTCCGTTGCACCGCAATAGTCATTTTTTGAAATCATGTCTACTGATTTGTTTTCTTGCTTGGCAGATGATGCACTTTTGTTGAGGCCCTCAATAAGCATAGTTAACTCAAGCTCTTTTCTTATAGCATCGGCCTGGGCTAGTGCATGCGCAGTGGTGGATCTCACTAGTGGAGGTTCAGGGGAAATGGAATGCATTACATTCATTGCAGTGGGAATAATGTTTTGTGCCACATTGGTAGTGTAGGTTGTGGGAACCTGTTTTAATAATTGCTCTTCATTCTCTTGCCTTTTGGCAAGTGGAGGGGCAAGTCTAAACTGAGACGTATCTTCTTTTGTGTTCAGCTTTGCCTGTACTTCTTCTGACTGGCTGATACTCATAGTCCCTTGTCTGTGCATGAACACATTCTCAGGACCTCTGTCTTGCACCAAAGCTGCATTAAACTTCAAATGGCTCTCTTGTGCCAGTAACTCTTCTTGGTCTTGTGTTAAAGCCTGCATTGACCTTCCAGGGTCCAATGTGTTGTCATCTTGAACAACATTCTCCAATCCTACAGGATGACCTGAACCTGTGCCTTGAGAGACCAAATAATGGTGTTGGAAACAGGTTTGGGTTCCCAGAACCCAGACAGTTGGGGGAACTGGGCTTCCAGGGCTGGAAGGACTGGAGAGACTGTCTATTCTTGAATTTTCTTGCAGCATAGAAGTTTCATTAATGAGATCTACCCCTTGCTGTACTGTATGAAGTGAGGCCTGTCCTGTATTACTGTCTTGGAGAATTAGCCCCCTGGTCCCTGCTGACACATTTATTAAATATGTAGGTCTCTCAGCAAGAATAACAGACCTTGGCAAATGATTTTCCACCAAATAGTACAAAGGCTGCTGATGCTGCACAAGCTGACTAGTATTGATGGTGGAAAGAGTGTCTGAACTACTGAGAGCTTTGGTATCAACTTTGCTTTGCTCTACCACAGGTGGAGCGGTTTCAGAACTGGTGGTGACAAAACTCTCACTTTGGATGACGGTGTCCGATGCCTTTATGGTGTGTTTAACTTTGGGTGATGGTAAATAAGGCTTTGGGGAACTGCAAATATTTGCTAATGTCATAAATTGTGGCCCCAAGTCATTGAGGAATGTCAAATCATTGCCTGACTCAAGGAGACTACAGCAGCCCAATGAGCCAGCTGGAGAGTCTTGACCTTCATAGTTGAACACCAGTGGACTGTCCTTGAGCGGAGGGTTCTCAGCTGCATGCCTTGCTTTCTGCAAAAAAAAGTGGGTTATGACTTTTACAATTATTTAAATGAAAACATACAAAAATGGTGTATTACTGTCCTTAGGTCTTTACCTGAGTGAAGTATTTATATAGATAATCATCTGGCAAAGCCACCCCTCCATACATGTCATGCGCCTCAGGCCTGAATGATGAAGAGTAAGGGTTGCTACCATGATGTTCAGTGGAAAAAATGTTGGTTTGGCACCCAAACATGCTGTCAATCACCATAGTCTGTCCATGGACTGGATTAGAAAGCATCATGGGGACCTTGCTACCAGAATTACCAGCTGGTTTTCTAGGTCGTGGGTCTGGAGCACTGAGACGAGGCACCTCCTACAAACAGTGTTGACAAAAAAATGTTTTGTTTACATACATATTGTTTACATACATATTGTACATACATACAACATATTGTTGACCCCATACTGTTAAGAAAACAAGTGCTATTTGTATGCTGTAGAATGATTTCTCAAGACCACTACTCTAAATGAGGCCAAATGTTTTTTTTTTCCAAGAATATATGTTAATTTGTAGACCCATAGCAAGCAATTAAGTGAGAAGTATTGCCAGAAGTTTTGTATGAATCTCAACATATGTGATGCTGAAACTCTAATTGTGAAAATTAATGTTAAGAAATAGATGTACTGCACCTTGTCTTCTCCCTTGCCTTCAGTGTGATATGACATAAGACGATCTTTAACATCAAAAGGCAGCTCTGTGAATTTGCTTGATAAGCCACACTGGCAGAAAAACAGGAACATGGGAACCACTGGGAAAGACCCCAAAAAGACAGAACATGGTATTTGCTTGAGGATGGAACACTGTGTATCATTCAAAAAAATCCCAAAGCACCAGGAGCTGCAATGTCTATTTGTAACTCACACATGAGTAGGGCTAGGCCCGTCATAAGTAGTCCGAAGGCTGGAGCTCCCAGTTTGACTGAGGCTGCATGCTGTTGGACTGCCTTGTGTGCCACAATGCAAGAGTCGCTCTCTTCACAGGTGCACACCTCCACTTGAAGCTTCTGTTTATCCTCACAGCCCAAACCCTGCATATCAAAGATCTCCACAGTCAGCTCATAAAGGCCTGGCCACAGCAACTCCTTGGCATGGAAGCTCACTGTTGTTCCTTGGAATGAATAAATAGATATATAAATGGATGTATAAAAATATCTCTTTATGTACATATATGAGTAATGATGTGTGCTGTTTATAATTCTCAGTATGCATAGAAACATATATGTCCAAAAGTTTGTAGACACATGCTTATCCAATGTTTCTTCTGAAATCAAGGATATTTGTTGGGAGTTTGTCCTCCTTTGCTGTAGTAACAGCTTCTACTCTTCTGGGAAGGCTTTACGCTAGATGTTGGAATTTGATTGCATTCAGCCACAAGAACATTAGTTAGATGATGGACGATCAGTTCTGGATCACAAACACCACCCCAGCTCTTCCAAATGGAGAGTGGCTCATGTGTTGCTGTGTTATTCTATTCTATTAACATTCCTATTTTATGGAGATGATACAGTGCACAGTTGAACACCTCTGACAGCAGTGCACCTGAAAGTGCATGAATTCACTATGTAGAAAGAAGTGTCTGTATATATTTGGACATATAGTATAAATTATTATGTAAATATGATTGTCTGTTCTTTACCATTTACGGGAACCATTTCCCATTCTCCGTGAGTTTCCTCCTCTATCAGCACAAATTTAAAAGGTTGTCCATTTGGATAGACATCCTCATCAAATGCTGTCACGTTTATGTCTTTTGTATCAGAACAGACACTCTCATACGTGCTTGCCAGTTTGGGACAGTGGTCATTTGAGTCTTCCACCTTTAAAGCTATCGTTCCAGTTGCTGTCTTGGGTGGAACATCTAAATAAATAGATAAATAAATAAATAAATTTGTACTTCAGAATCACTACAAAAGATAATCCAAGGTACAGTCAAAATTCTCTAAGCATTCCTTTTTTGTCATTCTGAAATAAATATTTTGATAGCTGGGTTGTAATGCTTACCTTGGGTCAAGCAGAGGATCTTGGCAAAGTAGGTCCCGTTGACCAGAAACTTCGACTCTCGATCTGGAGTCTTTATGAGTTGAATTTCTGATGTCTTCTCATTTATGAATAGCCAGTTGTCTGGATCGTATCCTTTCGCATATCTACATTTGGAAAGTCATTTGTGTTTGCTGGTAAAATTTTCCAGGGATTACAATTCTTCTTAACTGTATTTTTTTTTTTAAGTGTTGATTGCAACAGAACTCACCTCACATTTTCAGGAGTTGTTCTGTTATCTCTGTTCATAGCAGGAAAAGAACCAAGAATCTTAGTAACTTGAATATTCCTTGGGTCCTCTGACACAGGAAACTCCTTTATAGATGGTGAAAAGGCTAGACCATTGGATAAATTATTTACAGTTATTTTAACTGAGTATCTTTTTCCTTCTGTAGTCAGTGGCTTTTTGGCTGGTTTGAGACCAGGCCTGGTGTCAGGTTTAGGATCTAATATAACAACAGATTGCCCCCCTGCCCCTGCCCCAGCCCCTGCCCCTGCCCCTGCCCCTGCCCCAGCCCCTGTCCCAGCCCCTGCCCCTGCCCCTGTCCCAGCCCCTGCCTCTCCACCAGTGCCAGCCCCAAGGCCTGTTCCAGCTCCAGTTCCTTCCAAATTTCCACCTGAATCCTGGGATGCTGCAGTTCCATTAGTGAAAGGTGCTACATTTGAAATGGCCAGGACCAGATTCAGCTCTTTGACCTTTTCATAATCTGCAGGCTTCCGGCAGGATGGCAGTGTTGAGCAGTAAAAGAAACAAAAACACTTGACTAGAACCAAAGTTCAGAACACTAAAACCTCCCAAAATGCTAAGGACTATTTTCATGTGAAACCAGAAGAAATTTACCTTGACCAGCTTTAGAATGCCTTCGTTGGTTTTAGGATCTGTCTCTATAGTAAAGAGTTCATCTTCATTACCTTTGACGATTTTAAAGAGCACCAGCCAGTTATCAGTGTTCTCCAAGTCTTTATCCAGAGCTTTGATTCTCATCACATCCACACCAACTACACCTTCATCAATATTTCCTGTGTACTGATTCAGAAAACACAGCAAGGATCAAATATCTTTTTTTGGCGGGGGGTTAGCAACATTATGTAAAAGTAAGCTTTTTTTTTTTTTTTTTTACCTCATCTTTTTCAAGAGTGGGAACATTGTCATTTATATCCAAGACCTTAATCTCCACTGTACCCGTCCCTGTGTTGCCACCTGGGGCTCCGTCCATATCCACACCCTGCACTATTAAAGTGTAGGAGTCGAGTGCCTACAGAGATAATATTAAAGTTTCAGGTATTTGTAGCAAATAAATGGATTTTTACTAATTTTGCTGATAGTCTCCTACCTTTTGGTAGTTTTTTATTGTGATCAAATAATTAATATACTACATATGTTTAATGAATCTGAGATATGACTATTGTTTAAGTTCTTATAGTATTATGTTACTTTTTGTGTATTTGTTTTTTTGGACAATTTACCTCTCTGTCCAGGTTGTGGTTTTTAACATAGATGTCCCCGGTGTCTCTGTCGATGGAGAACATGGGACCCGCTCCCTCTGGTATTTGCTTCACTATGCTGTAGGCAATTTTTGCATGGATCGTTCCTGCCTCATCTGCATCCTCAGCTCTTATCCTCATGACGTGAGTTCCTGCAGTGGTATTGGAAACATGTTCCTGGATATTAATCCACATACTCAGATATCCAACAGAGGTCAGTGTGCTCACATATTTGAAGAAAATGCCATCCACTGATTGAATACAGTGTAGGAACTGGCTGTCATTTATATAGCAAAAGCAAATATAAATGCAAAAAATCACCCATCATTGATTAACCTGAGTTTGAAGGCTTGGGTTAAGGTAAGGATTTATGTTACGTACCTATTTTGCTGCATTCTGTCACAGACCCTTTGGAAAAGTTGAACTTTGGTGGATTGTCGTTCTGATCCACAACCTGTATTCTTAGCTGGACCTCTCCCTCTGCCAGACTGCGATTTCTGTATCTTGCTAGTCCTTTCAACTAATAGTACAACACATTAGTTTTTATCATAAGTTAAGAAATTTGTCTATCATTTCAGCTACAATGTGAAATGTTTCAACAATCTGTATGGCTGAACAAATCTGGGAACCCACATTGTACTCTGACATTTCCTCTCTGTCCAGTATTCCTGTTATTCTGACAAGGCCATTTTGGGGATTGACCAAAAAGAGGTTAAATGGCTCTTTGTCCGCACCATGTCCTGTCAGGCTGTACTCCACCGGCTCGCCTTCTGTGTGTTTATCAGACCATATCTGGGGAGCAGTTAAGATATGATAATAAATGAATACCTGTGATTGTTAAGATAACAGTATTGCATTTTAAATGGTTATTCTTGACCAGAACAGAAAAAAATATTATTATTACAAGAATAGAATAATCAGAATAATTAGAATAACAGAAAATAGCCCTTTTGTCAAAATATGTACTCAAAAGCAGCCATACTCAATGTAATAAATCCATATTTTGTCATTTTTTGGGTGTCAATAATTAGTCAATAATTGCCTTGTCTTGTTAATTTCATAATTTCATCAAAGCAGATCACGCTAGTCATTTTTGCTAAAGGTTTTAAAAGGCCCATACTGTGAATGCCTGCATTCATGTATAGAAAATAAGCTGCACCAACACTGCATTTTGAAATGCTGCTTTTGTGATTACTTGAAACAGGCCACCTGTTTAATTCTAAAGGATAAAGAGTGGCTGGAAAATGGTCATGGAAAAAAAAAAAAAGAAGTACATCATAATTTCTAAAAAAGGACTGTTTATGATACACACATTATAAAAGGATCCCAAAGGAAAAGTTATAATCAGTTTTAATATAACTGCTCCACAAACATAAATGTTTTATTTACTCGCAATAAGTGTTTAACCATGATTATATGTGGACGCTTGACAAGTTGTCACTTTAATTCCCCTCTCAAGTTTCCAGGCCATTTCTCTCCAGGACAGACCTCTGCACAAACAAGCCTTGAGCTTAACACCACCCAACTCAGCCATGTGAAAAACATCCTTAGCTTGTGTTTCTGGGATTTGAACCGGCATAAACATACTTTTTAATATTTAACAAGCATTTCTTACTTTGGCTATGAATTCCTCTTTGGTGTAGTCAACATTCTCAGTAAGTTTCATCGGAGGAAAAATCCACTCCCGCTTTTTTCGCCTGGATCCTGCAGCTCTTTCTGATACCTAAGAGATAAGAATCGGTTTCGATGCAGTATAAATGCAGCATTTAGAGCATTAAAGGCCTCTAGATCAGCCTTTGCTGTGACAAACTGCAGTGTGCAAATGAGAAAAAAAATGCAGAAGACATGACAGAAGATTTGCAAGCATTTATAATTTGTTGTTTTTCATTCCATTTTAATCTTTTATTTTCTGAAGGCTTTCTTATATAGTGCTGCTGTATACTGCTTTTTTGAACCCTTCAGAAACACACTTACACATACTTACAGGATGGTGGTATTACCTATATGGCAAAATAAAGCCTGGATTTAATATATCTGTTATGCTTGTTATAGTAACTTCCATTTACACTTCCATTTGAATAAGACAGTGTCCAAAGGCTGATGTCACTTTACGCTGAATCCTATAAATATCTTTCAAAGATGTACTAATTGTTGTTGCTGGCTTTCAGCTACAGGCATTTACAGTACTGTGCAAAAGTCTTGAGCCAGCCCTCATTTCTTTATATTTTTCTATGAATCACCTCATTGGTGCAAAAATACTCTTTTATGCCTGTCAAACTGTCTTATCGTTGGCATATTGAGTATATTGAGAATAAATGAAAGAAATGGGAACAAATGTGACAGGCTACAAAGTGCCTAAAGATACAAGGTGCCTAGATAAAGGTGTTCCAGCCACTCAGCATTCAGCACCACCAGTATACTTATCACCACCTGATCATCTGGAATCATGATCAGATGTGCTTTGTTATGCTTGAAGGATTCATACGTAGGTCACTGTGTGTCTTAACAATTGAAAAACATTCCTCTGTATCTGGTCAGGTTCAGGGACTGGACTGAAACTGAGAGCCTTTGAAAGTCCATCAGGAAGCCTGGAGAACTGTTCCTCAAGACTATAGTAAAAACAGAAGAAAGTCTGGATCTTTGGAAGCAATATATAAAGAAATGAGGGGTGGCTTTGTACAAGACTGTCTATACTACAGAACAACTGTTCTCAAAATAATTCATTCTGTTTAAGAATTTCTACACAGGGGTTCTACCTGTCAGCTGAAAGAGTGCATTTCATTTTGATCACTGTGGTGTGCAGCAGGTTTGAAAAGTATTCCTCATTTCCTGACAGAGGCATTAGTAAGATATTCCCCATTTCCTGACTGAACAGAAAGCCAAAACTGTATAACAGTGCCAACTCACTATGGACTGAGCAGCAGCAGCAGCTAACTGTTACAACTAACAAAAGTGTCTAGAAGTAATTATCAGTTGAAGGTATGATTGTCTTTTAATTTTCATATTTGCTGACTGTTATTAAATCTGTCATTTTCATAGTTTTTGTGTTTATTGCCAGGATTTTCATCTTAACATGTTAAGTGAGGGGCACATTCTGACCATTATTCCTATTCCTGTTAAAGTTGAGGGAGTTTTTAAGCAAGATTTTACAAAGATATAACACTTAATCTGTGTAAACATTCAAAATGTCAAATCTGTGCTACACATATTTTATTAGTTATACATTTTGCCCTTATTGGGTTCTAAAATGCATCTGAAATATTAAGTTAAACTACTTACAAAATGACTGAATTGAACTGAAATATAAATACAATATAATAGAAACAGGTTATAAATACACACTAAGGATACATTTTACACTGAATTACCTAGTTTCACTAGATAATAATTATCTAGTTAATTCATTGGATATTTTGTTTTTATATCAGGTGCAATTCTATGTCAGGTACAATGTAATATTTCAGTCTGTTGGATTTTATGTAATATTTCTGCATTTCAAGCAAGTCTATGATATTTTGTGATATTCAGACCTATACTATTTAGAGTTCCACAACTAAAATCCATTTTATTTTTCCTCTGTGACAGCCTATATGAAATAAACATTATTACAGTAAGTAGACCTACTTCATGTTTATGGATGATTTTCAGCATTTTGTAGCAAAATAGAAATCTTTTTATGTAGTTTTATATTAATTTTACATAATTTTGCTGAGAATACAATTTCAAACAGACTACGATTACTCACCATAGTTGAGCACAATAGTAGGAACAAACTGAATCTTCCAAGCCAGAGAGGAGCCATGTTCAGCCTCTGATTACTGCTCCTCTTCTCCTTCTCCCACTTACTTTCCCACTATTTTCTTTCTGTATTGGAGTGCACGTATATTAGTGGAGTAGTGTGTGTGTGTGTGTTTTCTGCTGGAGCCACGGCCACGCCCCTAAACTCTCTGTAACCAGTGAAAAGACTGAGCTGGATGAAACGGAGCAGTATATATAGTTGTTTAGTTTAGTTGTCTTAGCTATATGTTTATGGGATGCCCCTTTATTCGATATTACAAATACATAAAAAAACAGCATGCTATTCTATCTTGTGGTCAGATGTGGTCATTTTTATTATGTTAACAGAAATCAGTGCTGAGAGACAGCAAATGATAAACAAAATGATCTCAAAAAGAAACATCTGCTGTGGTACGAACCATGCTTCACTCTACTGGCTTCACTCTTTAGGCTATGGAAGAAATACCTCTACACATTCTTTCTAAGACCTAAGTTTTCCAACCAAATCTGATTGAAGAAAATCTTTCCGAAACAGCAGCTTTACAGAAAGAAAAAACTGTGCAGACATGCAAACACCTATTGGGGGTACAGTCTCTCACAAGCTTCTTCACTGCCAGGACACCTAGCTCTGGCAGCAGCTTTCCCAGGATTTAACGGCCCAGGAATGTGTCAGTATGCCTAACCCATTACTGTCTGAGAGCGTGCCAGACAAACACTGCCATCAGCACTGAACTAGAACAGTCCAGCTGACAGGGCAATTCACTGGCAAAAATAAATAAAAACGCTGGGGTATGGACAGGCTTTACTGAACAGCAAGCATATGCTGACAGTACAAGATCTTCCATAAAAAAAGGAAAACTGATTTTAATTACAACATTCACATTTATATCGCATCTATTATTGCAAGATGATTAGATATTAGTGATAATATGACCAAATCAAGCATCTGAAACTCTCAGCAAAAATATCCAGGCAAACCACATCTGTATAGAACGTACAGCACATCTCATTTATACCAATAATAAACCACAGAAGGCCACTTTGTTGTGGAATATGTTAGTTTCTGTCGCATGATGTGAGATTTTATTGTGCTGGGCACTGATTGCAACTAAACTTGAAGAACACAGTGACATGCATGTGAGTCTGAAGAATGGGTTTATTTATTTCTATTAATCTTTTGAAAGATTATCATGTCGTTGTAATAGCAAACCAAACATCAAACAGAGGCATCATTAAGATTACATCATAGTAGATTTAAAAACATATATATGCCAGCCATTAGCAAACAAAGAAAGGAAAAGAAGACAAAGAGAAATGTATGACATAACAGCATAACACTGTATATCCCTTTCAGCCCTATTATCTACAGAACATGGGTTCTGCTGGTCCCCCAAGCACCCCTTAACCACTCAAAAAAAAATCGTAATAAAACAAATAAACAAACAAGAAAAAAACTTCCAGTAGAGAATCAGCACTATTAAAACTCCTTTAGAGACATAACATGAAACAGAACGTATCATCAGTGTTTCCACATGTTGAAAAAAATCACATTCAAATTTTAGGCAAACAAATAAAACACACTGTAAGTTGCAAATTATACACATAATGCTTCATTTTGTATACTTAGGTCTAATGCACATTCCAAGGCACAATATATATAAGCACACATAAACCCTGTTCCAGTTAGAGCAATATGGTAAATGCACTTTCTGCTACATTCTTATAGTTTTTTTTTTTTTTTTGCATAGTGGTAAAAGATAATCATTATAGACAGGGTAGAGGACCAACTGGGACAGGGCAATATACATGTTTACAATATTAATTCAAGGTAACCAAAAGTCATAACAAAATCCCAATAAATGTGCTTCCTGCCTATATACATAATCTGCAGTAGGATTCTCCACATTATTCTACTCTGCCCATTCATACCAAGTGCAGTTTGACTTACCACAGGCAGTGCTTATTACTTTAAATGTTCCCAAAGGGTATCAAATGCCATCCAGCACTGCAGGCACTTGCACATTCACTGACTACTGAACACCTGCTTAACAGACATAGCCTGAACAGTATTTGAAACGTGTAACATGCTGTGCTCTTGCATCACTTGCTGGTCCATCTTAAGTTTGTTACTGCACCATAATGACTTTCTGAGCTCATGAGATATTCTGAAAGAGCTCAGTTGGGAGCCATTCGCAAAATAGCCCTGATGCGATGGTGAAGGTGCATGAATTCTAAGACAGTCATGAGATGCTCCCTTTGCATTAAGACCCAGTATTTACATTCTGCATAGACCCAGTATTTACATTCTGATTTGCTGAAATCAGACCTGGGTTGTCATGGTGTGGTTAAAATCATTGTAGCAATGGCAACTTGTCATTGCTGATCTCCGGTTGGCCTTAACAGCTAAGGTGGTCATAGCTAAGGTTGGCTAGTGCAAATGGGCTAGGAGGGCTAAGCCCTCCCTTTCCTTTAAAGAACAAAATGCATTAAAATGAGGTTTAATTTTTGGCATCCACATGATTTTATTTGCTGTTAACAAACGAGAAGCTATTTTGGACTTCTGTGGAACTACAAACCACAGCACCACCAAAAGGTTGTTTAGATGGAGCTGTATCACCTCAGTCCCAGTTGTAGATTTAGCTAGCCTATCTGTGAACTGAGCTGTGATGTATTACTTGGAGTGAAATATACACTAGATTGGTCTATACTGGGGCTAATGTTTTGAGCCCACAGTGTCCAGTTCCTGCAGTCTGTAGTGAGTACTGCAAGTTCACATTCAATTGACTGAGCAACCATCCAGCAAATCACAGCCAGTATATCAGACCCAGAAAAGAAATTTAAATTCTGTTAAAGAAACTAACATTACATGTTTGAGATCAGGGCTTCTGGAGCTGCCAACAAATCTGAGGCATGAACTGATTTTGCATTAGGCTGTGTAGATAGTTAGTAATGTAGCGATGTGGTCTTGTTAATATTATCCATGCTTCCATGTATATATAGCCTAAAATAAGATATCCCTAATGTGAGCCAGTTAATGTTAGCCAATGATATGTGGATTTATTTAGATAGCATTGGCACAACTAGCTAGCAGGTTAAGGTGCGAGTCTTACGCTATGGCATTCTCCTGTTATAGAATTTCCCTATCATGCGACTGTTCTTCTTGTTCCACAAGATCATTAGGATACACAAAATACAAAAGGAAATAAAGAAGATAACTCACTCATTTTTCAAGTCAAATCATATTACAACTCATATGGAGTTATGAGATGAGGTTGTTATGCTCAACAAGTAAAGGATAATGAATGACAAAGATCAGAAAACAATGCACATTAGAGATCAGAAAATTATGCAGTTCGATATCCATCCTGTTATTTTATAGGATATGTACACACGTTTTACAGGCACTAAAAAGTCTAAAGTCAATACTTAGTACAAGGAGATGCTGGTATGTTATGGTGTGACTCCACATTGTACATTAAAACCAGATACTATTACCATACTGTTGATGTAAAGGAAATGAAGATGCAAAAGTTTAATTATGATTTGGTATTTTTTTCAAGATATAATAACTCACCTACCTTTCCCAGAATCCCCGCACTTTTAAAAATACTGATAACAGACTGTAACGGACATTCAAGATATTTCTTACTTTGTATATTGCTGGTTTACAGAGTCCTTTCACGATGATTTGAAGGGGGCTTTTAAATGTGCTGCCTCAGAGCTCCTATTCAAAATTAGAACCAACCAGTTGTAGCTAAGACTACTTTTCAGAGAGGACCTAACACCTGCACACACACATTTCTTTACGGTGTGTGTTCAGGTGAAAACACATTACAGATGACAGTTGCCAGGCAACCTGCGTTACTAAGGAGAACTGCTGAGCGTGTTCCTACTGCTGGCAAGAAAAGACAAACATCCCCAACAGAGAATCTTGCAGATGTATAAAATTTAAATTCTGCATTTAAAGCCACACTGGTGGATAAACATAACAAAAAAAAAAAAAAAGAAAAGAAAAAACGGTCAGTGTGGGTGCACACAGAAGTCTAGCATTTCTCAACCTTTATAAGCCACAAACTTTCAAAGATGGTCCATGACTCCTTCTTCGTTCACCTCCTCACATACTCTCTCTGGTCAGGGCACGGAGACTTTAGCTCTGGAAGAACATCTCTGCAGTGGCCTTTCAGTTGTAAATACATGAAACATTGCTAGATCTGCTTCTCATAGTCTGTTCAAGGTCAGGACTTTTTACACAGAATGGATAATAAATGTACAGAAAGAAATAAATAAACAAAACAAACGATATACTTAGCTAAGAGAGTTTTTAAATGTATGGTAATATTCATAGGTTCATGACGGTTCTTTGAAAATTCTCTCATTCAAATGAGGTGGTAAGATGACTTTTTTAAAAATGATTGTATGAATTTGACTGTAGGTGTAAAAGTTATACCCAGTCTTAAAATTACACCGAGAACACCTTGACCAATTTAGCTTACAACTATGGGTAAGTCCCATTGGTGCAACTGGCCCAGGTATTCAGTGTAACCTAAATGCTTAAAACCACTTTTATAGAATCAGTTCTCTGTTCATTGATCATTTTTTCATTATCTGATCATCTATCAAGTAACTTTGTGACAGGACAGACTCAAATTCACTTCTCAGTAGTGATCATTGCTGAGAAAAATATCAGAATTTGCTGTGAGTGCTGAATGTACATTTACCAAACTTGACATAAGGCCTTATTGGAGGAGGGCTCTTGAATTTGAAAAGAATCTTTGTATTATTGTACCTTTTCTGATGTTCTTAAACAAACTATCCAGCAAAAAGTTGCTTAGGAAACCATAAGTGGTTGGGATGGGAGCAAACCAGATATCACTGTATTTAACTGTAAAACTTAGTGTAAAACTTTCCAGTAACTGGACAACTCAAGATGTCTGGTACTGAGAACTAAACTGAACATATAGCAGCATTCTTGAGATTATTGTAATGTTCTTGGGGGGCATATAGTTAGATTTGTGTTTTCCAAGAAAACAGGTCCTGCCTCAAGATCGTTCTCCCTCATAATCCCACCATTGTTAGATCATTTATAGTCTACTTGAGTTCATTTCTGGACCTGAACCAGTGGAGTCTAAGCATATCTTACATTACTCTGACTTTTCACCAGTGCCTTTATCTGAGTCCCCTGGAGGAGACACTCGAGGTAAAGTACCCCACAGTTTTTGCTTGCCTCGTTCTCCCTGGAATAATACAGTGGGAAGAGTTAAGCTGCCTGCACTGGTGGAATTTGTACAGCTGCCTAACATCATATTCCCTTGTAGCATAGAAGCTCCATCAATCAGGTACATTCCTTGTTGTTCGAGAGTGTCTTGTGCTTTCTTACCGCCCTGGAGAATCAGCCCATCAGTTCCTGTTGCCCCACTGATCAAATATGTCCCATGAGCAGATCTCTCTGCAAGAATCATGGTGCTTGGTACCTGTTGTTCCACCAAATAGTACAGAGGCTGCTGTTGCACAAGCAATGTCTGACCAGTATTCATCATTGAAATGTCACTTGACTGGTTAATAGTCTTGGTAGCACTGGTGACCGTGCTTTGCTGTGCTGGTGGTGGAGGCTGTGGTGGGGGTGCAACAGATTCTGAAATCTGAACTGTGCTAGTGGTGACACAACTCTCACTTTTTATGGTGGTATCCACTGACTTGATGATTTGTTCGACCTCGGGGGGTGGTGGAGCAGGTCTTGGGGGAACGCAAATCTCTGCCAAAGTCATGAATTTTGGTCCCAAATTATTGAGAAACTCTAAGTCATTCTCAGACTCCAGAAGACTACAGCAGCCCACTGAGCCAGCAGGAGAGCCTTGACCTTCAAAGTCATACACCAACAGACTGTCTTTGAGAGGAGGGTTCCCACAACTCACTTTCTGCAATGAAAGGTTCAACATTGTTGTGTGCAAGTACATAAATGTGTCTTTATGTAAAATATTTATATGCAACATCATTTAAGAGTCCTTGATTTCCTACCTGAGAGAAGTAGTCATGTAAATAGTAATCCGGCAGCGATATTCCTTCATAAATATCATGCATCTTGTGCCTAAATGATGAAGAGTACAGAGTGCTCCCATAATGCTCAGCTGAGAAAATGTTGTGCTGGTATCCAGACATGCTGTCCATCTCCATAACCCCTCCATTTAGATCCTGACTGAAGATCGCACTGCCACCGGCCTGTGTAGCTAACATCATGCTGGCCTTGCTGGCACCATTGCCAGCCACAGTCAAAGCATTTTGATCTGCCACAAATGGAGTGCTGAGAAGAGGCACCTCCTGCAAATACATAGTGAACACAGAGCAAGAAAGATACTTGGCTTTAAAATGCTGGAAGACTTCATTCTGTTTGTACCAAACTGTATTGTATCTATAGTGCCATGAACAAGTATTTGTGAAATGAAGTGAGAATATTGCTATGAAGAATTCTGTCCACAAGTGGGCACTACATGCTCTTCACCATATTAAAAAGTGTTATGAAGGAACCTCCAACAACAACAAAGAGTCAAGAATCTGTGTTCAGGCTACTTCCCATGATGTAAACTCATTATTTTTGAGATTCCAAATCACAATAATGTGCAGCTGGCTAAGTATAAATGTTTGTGCCCCACCTAACACTTATGCATAAGTGAGGCAAGTAGGAGAAAAACTCATCTAGCAGAGGATCACTGTTCCTACCTACTAGTCCTAACATCCCCTTTGAGATAGCGTCCCAACCTATTCCAACTCAAAAGCTTCTGCTGCCCTCAAGAAGATTTTTTCTAACTGTCTCATGCGAGACAGTTATTGTTGTTTTGATGTTCTTTTGGATATATGGTGGCTGCTCTGACCCAGCCTCTGTTCCTTCTGTAAACACTTTTCTTGAATCATTTATCCATAATGAATGAAATCTATATGATTAAAAATATTAACATGCCCTGAAAATACAAAAAGAACTAAATAACTGGTATTTTCCCAGACCTATTTTTGCAGATAATATTTAATAACGTATCATAACATTTGTCACATTTCAAATTATGTTTGGTTATACAATTATTTTCTAACTCATTTTTGCCATTTAAAAAAAAAAAACAAAAACAAAAACAAACAAAAAAAAATCATGGCCAACATGGCTCAAGGTTTGCAAGCACTGGTTGAGACCGTAGGTCAACAATCGGTTCACAGTATTCAAACAGCTAAATTGTTATATGAGGTATTCTGCTACTTGCCTGGAATGAAAACTTGCAGCCATGATCGGCAATCTGTGGCTTAGACAACTACTGAGTGTTCCAGACAAGTGCTACAAATCCATGTTTATTTTCAGAATTCTTAGACTTCATCATGAAAGCATTTTATAGAATTAAGTACCTTGTCTTCTCCTTTGCCTTCAGTGTGGTATGGGATAACGTATTCTTTAGCATCAAAAGGCAGCTCTGTGAATTTACTCATGGACTTACACTGGCAGAACAGGAGGAGTAATGGAACCACTGAAAAACAACAAAAAGACCAAACATGCTATCACTATCACAGACAAGTCTCCAGAGATGCACATATGGCTAATATGCATGTGTGGAAGCATTTTGACTCACTCATGAACAGAGCTAAACCCATTATGAGTGACCCAATGGCTGGAAGTCCTACGGTGGCCAAGGAACCATGTTGCTGGGCTCGTCTGGCACCGCAAGTGCCACCATGATCACAGGTGCACACCTCCACTTGAAGCTTCTGTTTGTCCTTACAGCCCAAACCCTGTGTGTCAAAGATCTCCACAGTCAGCTCATAAAAGCCTGGCCACAGCAACTCCTTGGCATGGAAACTCACTGTCGTTCCTTGAAAAGAATAAATATACATAATTAGATAAATGTACAAAAATAATATCTCTTTGTGCACATGTGTGACAGGATTTGTGAAGTGTGCTTGACTGCCCTTTACCATTTACAGGAACCATTTCCCATTTTCCACGAGTCTCCTCTTCTATCAGCACGAATTTATAAGGGTCTCCATTTGGATAGACATCCTCATCAAATGCAGTCATGTTTATAACTTTTGTATCAGAACAGACACTCTCATACGTGCTGGTCAGTACGGGACAGTGGTCATTTGAGTCTTGCACCTTTAGGGCTATTGTCCCAGTAGCTGTCTTGGGTGGTACATCTATCCAAGAAATACCCAATAAATGCAGTTATATTTCAGAACCAGGGCCAATATTATAATCAAATGAATGATCAAATTCATACTGAGATTTTGAGTCAGTGTGTTTTCTGAAATAAAATGTGCTTTAAAATATTAGCATATCTTGCCTTGGGTCATGCACAAGATCTTTGCAAAGTAAGTTCCATTGACCAGGAACTTTGATTCTCGATCTGGAATCTTCACAAGTTTAATTTCTGAAGTTTCCTCATCGATGGCTAGCCAGTTGTCTGGATCAAATCCTTTGGCATACCTGCATTATTAAATACATGTTGGTAAAGACACAGAATCTTTACAAAACAAATATACTATTGAGTGGACGTTGCAGTCAGAAAGGTATCAGACAGTGTCCATTACTACTTTTGGACTTCATTTGTTTAAAAATACTTGATTTATCTGAACTTGCCTGACATTTTCAACAACTTCTCCAGTATCACCATCCAAAGCAGGAAAGGAACCAATGACCATTGGAACATGTAAGTCCTTTGGGTCCTCTGACACAGGGAAGTCCTTTACCATTGGTGAAAAATCTGGGCCGTCAGGTAGGTTGTTTACAGCGATTTTTACTGGGTAGCTCTTTCCTCCTGGAGATGGCTTTTTGTTCGGTTTAGTTCCTGGTTTAGTGTCTGGTTTAGTTCCAGGTTTGGTGTCAGGCTTGGTGTTGGGTTTAGCACCAGGTTTGAGATCTGGTTTAGTGTCAGGTTTTACTCCTGGTTTAACGCCAGGCTTAACTCCTACACCTGCACCTGCACCTGCTTCTACTCCAACATCTACATCTGCTCCTGCATCTACATCTACTCCTAAACCTACCCCAACATCCACACCCACTCCAACTCCCACTCCTACACCTGCACCTGCACCTGCACCTACACCAACACCTACACCAACCCCTGCTCCGGCCCCGGCCCCGGCCCCGGCCCCGGCCCCGGCCCCAGCCCCAGCCCCAACTCCTGGTCCTTCAGGACGGTCTAATTCTAGACTCAGACCCAAAGCTAGAGCAGTTCCATTTATAAAAGGAGCTACGTTTGAAATGACCAAGCCAAGATCCAGTGATTTAACCTTTTCATAATCTACAGGCTTCATGTGGGAAACAAAATGGAAGAGTGGAATTAAAAATATATGAGAATATGAATGAACCAATTTAAATTAAACATTTGAAACTGTAATGAATACAAGTTTAATTGAGCATACATACCTTGACCAGCTTTAGAATGCCCTCATTGGTTTTAGGATCTGTTTCTATGCTGAAGAGTTCTTCATCATTACCCTTGACAATTTCAAACAGGGCCAGCCAGTTATCAGTGTTCTCCAAGTCTTTATCCAGAGCTTTGATTCTCATTACAACCACATCGACTACACCTTCATCGATATCACCAGTGTACTAATATAGGAGATACAGACAAAATCGTCAAGTGTTGTAAGACTGAACATTGTTTTTTCCTCCAGTGTCACAATACAATACCAAATGCCATGTGAAGGAACTGTGTTTTGACACAAGTGTGGAAAACCGAATGCTAACCTAAGTATACTCATCAAGTCCTGTCCCACTAAAGTAAGCAAAATGAGGGAAAGTGGCCCATAAGTTACACTTACTGGTCTAAGGCGATGATGTTTTAGTTCTGTCTGAAAGAATAGTTATAGCTGGTGGAATATCTGACAGTACCTATTAGAATTCTGCTTGAACCCATACTTATACCTATATAACCTTTAATATAAGTTAAGTGATAAAAGCATTTTTAACTACCTGTTTTTATCAGTCTGAGGAATTTCTTCAAATGTATATTCCAGCAAGCATTGAGAACATAAATGGGCACTATTTTATTATAAATTTACAAATTTCACATCAGTTAGTGGTTTAATTCATGAAAACATTATATTAATAATTAACCAGATTTACATGTAAAAAAAAAAAAGTAAGATGTAAGACTTTTTAAGGTTACTTTACCTCATCTTTTTCAAGAGTAGGGACATTGTCATTGATGTCCAAGACCTTAATCTCCACTGTACCCGTCCCTGTGTTGCCACCCGGGGCTCCGTCCATATCCACACCCTGCACTATTAAAGTGTAGGAGTCGAGAGTCTATAAGAGAGAACATGTGTATTCATATTAATGAATTTATGTTATTTATGTTATTATTAATGTTTACTTCTATCTGCTGTGCACATTTAGGAACGACCAGGGGACAGCAGGGGACAACACATTTTGCATTTTTTTGTTTTAGCACAAGCAATCCAGTCCCACCTTATATTGTCAACAATAACTGCAGAATTACACATTAACAATACAGGCAACAGCAATGTAAGTACTGGTGATGTGTTCACCATCACAGATGGATTACAAACATGTTTTTCTCATGTAATTATACCAGCTATCCTAATGGAATTACATGTAATTACATGAGTAAATTGATAAAGGTGTGTAACTACGCACAATAAATACATCACTAGTAGCAACTTTGTCGCTGCAAGAGAGGCTTAGTTGCAACACAGTGTAAAAATCTAACCCTGTCAAAGTACTTCTGCGTGACTTGCACTCACTTTGAGTTTCTTATATGCATCAGAATGGTGCTATGCTACACCCACCAAAAAAGAAAATAAAATCAAATAGATTCAGTAGTAAAACAATTCAGTGGTTTAAACAAAATGAATGATTATTTCTTAGCTTTGAACACAGTTTACCTCTCTGTCCAGGTTGCGGTTTTTAACATAGATGTCCCCGGTGTCTCTGTCGATGGAGAACATGGGACCCGATCCCTCTGGTATTTGCTTCACTATACTGTAGGCAATTTTTGCATTTATCGTTCCTGCCTCATCTGCATCCTCAGCTCTTATCGTCATGGTGTGAGTTCCTGCAGTGGTGTTGGAAATGTGCTCAGATATTTATCCACATAATCAGATATCCAACAGAGGTCAGTGTGCTCACATATTTGAAGAAGGCATCCATTGATTTAAAGATGAGATTTTTTATTGAAAGTTATAAGTATCCACCATTGGTTATATACCTTTGGTGATTTAAGTCAGTATGAAGGTTTGGGTTAAGGTAATAATACAGTAATAGGATCAATGTCACATACCTATTTTGCTGCATTCGGTCACAGACCCTTTGAAAAGCTTGAACTTTGGTGGATTGTCGTTCTGATCCACAACCTGTATTTTCAGTCCTATGTCCACTTCTGCCAAAGTGCCATTTTTGTACCTGGCTACACCAGTCAGCTATTAACAAAAGAAATCTTGAATTATTGACAGGACACCAACTACTGCTTAGCAAGAGTCTGTAAGCACTACACTGTCAGAAAGAAGTCCAAGTAAGTTTTATTCCCCCAAAATACAAACAAGGTCAATGCACCCTCCATCTGCAGTCAACAACAATTATCATAAGGTCCAAAAGTGTGCCTTTAGTGAGAGTTAAAGATGTACCACTTTCATTTTTTTCTAAGGTGGAGGGGCATATTTGTACCATTTCATGACTAGAAAAATAAGATACAGTGTCTGGAGTGAGGGTGTATGGTATCAAAGCAACTTAAAAAACAAAACTGTAAATGAATTTGGTACAGTTCTGTTCCCAAATCAAAGGTACTGAACATGTAGCCTTGAGGTACACCACCACAATGACAGCTTTAAAGGTATTGTTTTTGTCTGAAAGTGCTCTTCCTCTGTTTAACGAAGGCAATACTCTTTAACAAAATTCCTCAGAACAGCAGTGGGAGTAAATTTGTTGGAATTATTAGGCTTCTCAACCCTGGCTCTGGAACTGCACTGCACATTGTAGTTTTTCCCTGCTTTAACACACACAGCGGCTTGGAAGAGGATCAAGTGTGTTCACTCAGATATGCAGGGCAATGTGGCCCTAGGACCAGGGTTGGGAAACACTGGGCTAAGAGATGGTTAAATGGTCTTAATGACAAGCCAGTTAGGATTCACTTGGATTAAAACATGAAAGACCACTTTCACACCTTATTGGCAAATCTATTAGCCATACCTATGAAAACTCTAATTTACAATAACTTAGCTTACCTTACCTTCATGTCATTACCTTTGTCAGCCCTGCGTTTAATGAGATGCCCAACAATAAATAATATTACAGAAAAAAGTTTATTTTGTGCTCACAATTAGCTTGATAAATTAATCATATTAAGTAGGATTGTATCTGTGTTTAAAAGCTTGTAAACATAAATAATATTGCACTCATTCTTTTCATTACTGAGACTGATGAAGATTGCTAAAGATTATGTGTCCTACTTGGCAAATAGCATTTTATATTTTGTGCAATTTTCTCAGTTCTCAGAGAATCGTGTGCACTGATTTTTTGTGAAACCTTTTTTGAATAGCAAAATTTTTCAGATGTGCTACTCTGTGAACCTTAAAGTTTTTCCTTTGTGCTGTTGAATAGCAGATGGTCAGTTGTGTTGCACTTGTGTAGCAGTCATCATATAATGGAGTATCACTTAAATTAAAATGTTTCACTCATTTGAGTCAAAACAGAACTGATAAACAGATTAAGTGAGGGAACTTACATTGTACTGTGATATTTCCTCTCTGTCCAGTATGTCTGTTATTCTGACAAAGCCATTTTGGGGATTGACAACAAAAAGGTTAAATGGGTCCTTGTCAGCACCATGTCCTGAAAGGCTGTATTCCACCTCCTTGCCTTCCAAATCTTTGTCAGACTGGATCTGGAAAAACAGCAAGACACTATTAACTCCTGCCATTGTGATTTATTTCTTGTAAATGTTCTTTTTGTTATACTATTGTCATAATGGTG
>JBBPCZ010000163.1:10347635-10364130 GCA_037974445.1 Brycinus macrolepidotus | reverse complement strand
CGCGTGCGTTGGCCCCGGGATAAGCTCCGGGTACCTGCAAACCTAGTGAGGATTAAGCAGTTACAGAAAATGAATGAATGAATGAATATATATATATATATATATATATATGTGTGTGTGTGTGTGTGTGTGTGTTTGTGTGTGAGTAAGCTCCTCTTAAACTGACTGTATTGTTGAGATACTGCAAATGTCTAACGTCCTTGGGGGCCAGTTTGGTTTACCCTGCATAGCCCTGTCAGTGAGCATAAACACCTGAAGCTTTGAGGATCTAGATAAACCTGTTTTAGGTGTATTAAATGCAAGCAAAACTGATGAGTACGCTACACACTCAGACAACAGACAACTTGAGAGGTTTACTTCAAAGTCCTACTTCTTTGGATCATGTTGATTTAACTATGGACTGAAAGTGGTTTGTATTTACACAGTTTTTCACACATTTAGTCAGTCAGCCGAGGCATGTTTGCTCTCTGAAATTTGCTTCTTTAATTTTGCTATGAGGCTAATGTAGCCAACATGTATTGGAAAGTTATGGCCTCTGGTTAGCATCACATATACCATCACATGCCAGGCCTTCACATCCAGCAAGTAGTTCCATGTCAGCACTATCCATAGAAAGGAAAGTAAAAGAAAAAATAAAAAGAGCACAAACAACCAATCAAACAAGTACGTCCAAAATGGTACATTTACAGGAAACATTTACATGTAATGTAAACAAGTGTTAGTTTTGGAGTATTATCCTAAGTTAACTGAAGTCATTTTGAATTTCTGAAAGAACCTTTGGCTTGAAAACTGAAAGATAAAATCAATGATCTGATGTTTGTGAGCTTGTGTTGATGTGAGGCAGATCTGAGGGAGGAAGCAATGCTCATCTACTGGGAAACAAGTCACAGTGCCTGAGGGGTTGTTATGTAGCCGTTTCTGGCAGACCACAGAGCAAACTGACTAGAGGCATATACCACATTATTCCAGTGAGTTTTGCTTCTCCCAGTCCTGTGTTTCCCAGGCTTTTCATGAGTGTATTTTGTGTTGAAAAGGAACTAACAGCTAAGACTATGGCATCAAATACTCTGAAGCATTTATCCTTAACCTATAATCCTTTAAAAAAGACCTACTGCCCACATTTTTTTAAAGAGTAATTAGACCTTAAAGCCATTTTCCCATTAAAAAGAGAAATATATTGCTCTGTAATGGTAAAAAACATCAATCGTATTTAAAGTTTCAACACTCATTTTCAAACTGTCAAAATAAAACAGATATGGTCAGTTCAGCATCTGAAATGTCCCCTCTGGTCAATTTTGCCACAGGCATGTCTAACATGGCTCAGTACTGCGGAACAAAGCAATCCCACTATAGGCAAATTAGTCCAACGTGACCGGCCCCTGATACCAACACCCACCTCGCTCTTTGCTGAACAAGTATGAACGTGAAATATGAGAAGTAGAGAACAAAGATAGGCATGTTCTTTTAATTATCTGGGTGAGAAACTTTCACAAGAAACCATACAAATGGCCTGGAAATTTTTTTTTATTCCTGAAATGATCCCCACATCAGGAACATTGTTATTTGTCTGTTATATAAGAACAGACAAAAGGATAACACTAGAAAGTCACTATAGTCATAGATAGATACATTGAATAATAGCTTAAGATTTGACTTCAGAACTTTTAGATTTTGTTTATTTAAGACCAGTGGATTTTTTACGGGATTTCAGTGTTATATTAGCACTGACTGTGGTGAATATTCACTTCACCCATTTTAAACACAAGATTTTTTATTTAGTTTTATTAGATATGTGTATGCTCGCACCCATTCCATCCATTCCTCTCTGCTCTCACGCTGGTAAGTTTCTGTTTGTGTGTGTGTGTTAGGACTATAGCAAAAGAGGTAAGGCACGCCAGCAATTTATCTGTATTGTTTTAAAGGTATTTACGGGCTACTTTGAGTCACAGTGAAGTGAAGGTGACAGACACAGAGTCCTGCAACCAAAGGCTTCTCTTTTTTTTGCATTGCAGCATCCACTCCCAAACTGCCTAAAATGTTCCTAGCATTTCTGAGCAATTTTCAAAATTGAACTAGGGGTGGCGTTATCTGGAACTAGGTAAATGTCATGACTCTTTCAAAAGCAAGAGGTTATTGCCTGGTATGTCACGTAATTACACAGTGACAAAAAGCACAGCAATGCAAAGCACGCGCATGACTAACACATACTTAAAAAAAAATGAAATTTAACACCAGCGTTTCAATAGGAAAAAAGTTCCAAGCTTTATTAACATTAATGATAAAGTCATTTATGCAACCAGTCAGTACATGCAGTTAAAGGTACAAGGCCGAAACATTTGAAACACATTATAGGTAAAAAGGTCTGGGAATATTAATCCTTGCTGTACATCTTTTACTTTGTTCATGCCTGTTTTCTTGCACTGCTTGTCACTTTTTTAAAGAACGTCAGTCAAAAATGATATGAGTCACCCTTTTAACACGGGTTCTGTAACAGACAGAAATATTGGCATTTACCCTGCGGATTCTGAGTCACAAACAATTTTTGTGGTTTCTTTTCAATTATCCCAAACATACATTATATTAAGAGAGGCACTTTTGTTACTTAATTATTTCTTAACGTTTCTTATCCATTTTATTGTTTTCACAATAATCCAGTGTGCAGTAAACGAGATAAAATAAGTCATTCCAGTTGTACAACCACACAAAAAAGTACACAGATATAAACTTTTGGCCTTCTAGTAGAAAAATGGCAGTTAATGGCAGAGTTCATTCAACCTCTTAGAAGACAAAATGTATTTAATAATGTTGTGATATTCTTTAAAAAATCAACAACAAAAAAACAAGCCAACCAAAAAAAAAGCATAACTGAAGGTCACGTTAATACAACATTACAACTATACAGCAGTATGTGCTCTTTTGTAGCATAGAGCAAAATAATCCCAATTTTCTTTGATTTGAAGCTCAAGCAATTCCTTAAAACCTTGTAAGAGAGTCCCAGTCTTTCAAGCTTTTGAGCGGTTGAGATCCAGATATTCAGGTCCAACGTTTATGACGTGTGAAGTGCAAAGAGAACATAGTACAACGAAGTTCAAAAGATTGATGCAGCAGATGAACAAAGGGCTGTAATTTTAAGTAAAAAGCCAAGTAGAATTACTGTGAGTGTACAGTGAAAAGTAGAAACTAATACATTGTGTAGAACACTGGGTTGCTGAGTGCCCAACTGCAAGGATACAGTTACAAACAAACAGCACTATGAAACCAGTAGATACAAACTACAAGATACAAAGTAACAGCTGATAGAAAGAGACAAAAGGATAACTATAGTCACTATAGTCATGAGAGATACATTGAATAATAGCTTAAGAGTTGACTTCAGAACTTTTACATTTTGTTCATTTAAGACCAGTGGAATCTCAAACATTTGTCATCAGCTTCAAAGACCATATATATATATATATATATATATATATATATATGTTTGTATGTCTGTGTATGTGTGTGTGTGTTTGAGGAGTAGGGGAAGACGATATGGTTTGATTCTTTTGCTCTTTTTAAGGCAAAAGAAGCCAACTATGTTAACTGCTCTTAACTGTTGGCTGCAGGTTTTCAACCCAACAAAGCAGGAGAACAAATGTTTGAAATCTAGGGCTTAATCTGAAAATACTCCCATTGCATAGGAATTCCAATACTGCCTCCTGCATTCAAGCAGTGAAGATGTCCAACAAAGACCTCTTTGCTATTCAGTAATGGGTGCACAGCTCCATACTGGACCAACACTGCATTGCACTACACATCTGGGTGTAGACGCCACAATCTCATAACTTGCATAGAGTTACATAGAGAGTAGGGACCCATTTGAGGTTCAGCCCGGGAATAATTGAGTAACAAGCTTCTGTTTGACTGGAAGAAAAACCTGCAGCCACACTGCCCATCTGTGAATATGACTGGACACCCCTGTGTTAAAGAGGTCTGCTATCTATACTTCTTAAAGATTCCTATATTTTCCACAATATAAAGAAATGATCCAGTGCCTTCAGGTCACTATCGGCCTTTAAAACATGCCACTAAAACGATGTTGCTATGTATACTAAAATATCCATATGAAATTTTGTGTCCACTACTTTATTTAAGGGCCCAGGTTCACACTCTCAACTGAGCCACTTTTATGCTACTTAGCTTTTAATGTTGAGTAAAAAAAAAAAAAAAAAAATCAGGATATAAAAATGTGGAATAATCCACCTCAAAGAACAGAACATAAAAATCACGGTCAAAGCCTTTCAAACAAGTGTAGACAAAGATAATGAGAAGATTTTCCCTCAACTCATTCTGAATACATGCAGGATTTACTCTATATTGCTATATGTGTTTTAAAACTACAAAGTAAAGGCACTTTGACTGAATTCAAATACTTAGTTTGCGTAGATTTTTCTGCCTCCAGGTTTTTTTGCTGGCACTTTTCCTGTGAACACACCTCTAACTGAGAAACCATTTAATGCGGTTTTGAATAAGAACATCAGGGCCACTGACACTGAAAGAGGAATGTGTGTAGTAATGCATATAATAATTATATGCCTAATATAATAAAAGTAAGGGCTAATGACAAATGTTTTAAGGCTCAAAAGGGTCTGTATGTTCCATACATTTTCATACAAACATAAAACCCTAATAAAAACTCATTCAACAAGATTCAAGAAAAAGAAAGCGTACTTTCAAATAGTGTTTAAAAAAAAAAGATATTAGACGTTATTCGCAATAGCAGACAAGTGTATGTAATGAACATGGTGTAATGAAGATAAAAGAAAGCTGAAATCTTTGACCTCGAGGTCAAAATTTGAATGTACTGTAAGTTAATGCACTGGGGGGTGATACCAGACTACTGGCGTTACTACATTCAATTTAGGAAGACATTATCCATACACCTTTACAGAGAACTTTGCTGAGTTGATGCAACCTTCTTCTCTTGGATGACGACTTTCCGTGAGGTTGGTACTCCGCTTATTTGGACGGAGCTTCCGTTCAATCCCACAGTTCCGCTCTGTGACCCTGCGCTGAAGGTCACACCCTTCTGTAACCCATGAACGGCTCCTGAAGCCCCGCCTTGTGTCTCCAGATATAACATATTCTGAGAACCACTTGTGGTAGCACCTTTTTGGAGGGATCCATGCAGCACGGGACCTGAATGACCTTCCACTACCATTAGGCCTTGAGAGCCAGCAATTCCGCCTCTCTGCAGCGTCCCCTGGAGGACCTGTCTAGCTTGCGGACCCCTCTCCATTAGCAGTAGCTGTGACCCAGACAGATTCGCCGACTGCAGCAACCCTGTGTTCAGAGCCTGTGTGGATCCTCCACCCGTCTCCAGCAGCATCACTCTGTCGCCCCTGCCTAACGTGCCCTGTGCTGGAACAGCGCCTTGCACTAGAACTCTCTCAGCAACTGGAGCTCCATTCAGCACATACATACCCTGTCCCAATCCAACAGTGGGCCTCTCGGTCACCAGCATGGTGTTAGAAACCTGCGGCTCCACCACATAGTACAGAGGCTGCTGCTGCACCATCAGAGTCTGGGCTGGCTGGATGTCAATCAGAGTCTGGGCGGGCTTCACGTCAATCAGAGTCTGGGCGGGCTTCACGTCAATCAGAGTCTGGGCGGGCTTCCTGTCAGCCACTACCGAGACACGGCTGTTTGTAAACATTACATTCTCCTCCACATGTGCAGGCCTGGCAGGAACATTGACAGTGCTGGCGATGTTGGTTTCCATGGAGACTGCTCCTGTGCGTTCCACAATGGGTTTCGGGATAGAAGGAGGAGGGGCTGAAAAGCTCGTTGAGCTCGTTGTGATCTTTGTGCCTCCACATATCTCAGCAAGAGTGGTGAACTTGGGCCCAAGATCATTAAGGAACTCCAGATCGTCGTTCGATTCAATGAGACTAGCGCTGCTAAGTGAACCAGCTGTCGACCCTTGTCCTTCACAGTCATACGTCAGCAGACTGTTATTGGCTGTCACCTGAAGCCCCATACTCTTCTGCAGAAGAGACAAAACAAATAAATGAAGATTAAATCAAGAATCAAAGTTCAAGTTGATGAATAAATCAGTTAATTACTTCATCTTCAATCTTATTATTGTGTAGCTTCAAATATTAGAGAGTGAAAAAAGTGTAGACGCACATTTGGAAAAGGAATTAAAGAACTTTGTATGTCCTGTATGGTAACTTCTAATTTTGAATTTGTTGTACTTGATTTTACTGTATATAAAAACTCTAGTAGAGGAAGGCATAGCACAGCAGAATTACTCAATCTGGTAAGACTTTATATGAAGACTACCTTAACAAGGACAGTACATGCATACTCATTGAATAAGATATTTATTGATTTTTATTTTTTTATAAAGCAATCCATAAGAACAACTTATGACAGTAAATGCAAGATGTTTTATGAAGTAAATGACACTGAATTAACAAAGGGGCCCTTAAATAATTTCAAAAGTACAATTTATATAATGATACCTGTGCTATGTGGACATGAGTAACCATTTGAATTTCTTGTCTGGAGTAACACAGGCCTCCCTAATATAAACTTTTCATCAAAATAATCTAACTGTATATAATTCAGTACACTTATTTTTGTTCATTAGATTCATTTTAAAGCAAGTCATTTTGTGTTTTTGCACTCAAGCAAAATTAAACACATGCTGTTACTAAAGTAATACTTTTTCGAAACCGTTTCTGGTATTACTCAAATCAGAGATTTGTGTACATATAGGTCAATGTATATTCACATGGAAAATGAAAAGTGTGAATCAAAATTCTCCATAAAACACATGGTACTCTTAACTACGCCTCTGTCTTTTAAGTTTAATTACTTAGGAATTAAGATGTTCATAAATATTCAAGTATAGTATTATAAATATGTCATCTATGTATATCATGCCTATCATGTCTTCCATGCCTATCCATGTTTTATGAAGTCCCCATTGTAGGCAGCCTTCAAATAAAGTCTTTCCACTGTTTTTCCTGCACTAACTAAATACTAATACAGTAGAATCATTACTGATGAGTTGAACCATATATGTGAAAGAATGTAGGAATGGTGCCCTGAACCTCTAGATGTGGAGTTCACTTTCTGGCAAATCTATGATCAATCTATTGTGATTACTGTTTAATTCGAATGTACTTACGCCAGTGAAGTACCGATTCAAGAAGTCTTCTGGAAGGGCCATTCCATCGTCTTCCCTGATAAACTCTTCTTTCATCATTCCAAGACCAGCATTCATCCCGTGCTCCATTGAGGTCATCTCAAAATTGTTGTGAAAATAGCCACCCATTCCTGCCATGTAACCAGCTCCTGCTCCTGCTCCAGCCATTCCTCCTCCAAAAGCAGAGGCCCCATAGCCGCCTTTAGAGATCATGTTTGCCATTCCACCAGCATCAACCTCGGGTCCACTGAGATGTAGGGGTACGTCCTGTCAAAAATGATCAAAGACATTCATAATGAGGAATTACATGGATGGATCACATCTGATATTTTTTTGCACTTTTCTCCCTGATTTCTCATTATGCCAAATGCATATAGCTTTAGCTCCCAACCTTGATCCTGGAGGCCTTCACTGCACATTTTAGTGTTTTCCATGCCTTTCCTGTATTGACGTAGGTGTGTAAAAGCAGGGAAAAACAAAAATTGCAGAGAGGCCTCCAGGACTGAGGCTGGGAACCACTGCCATATTATAAACCAGAATACCTAAATAGTCATTTCATATTTGAATACTGGCATCGTTAACTGTACATTACATGAATGATGTCTTTACAAAACTAAGACAAACTGAAAAAAAATGAACATTATGTTAGTCAAGTCTTACTCTGTCCTCTCCCTGCCCTTCTGTGTGGTAGGCAATCAAATGCTCTTTAGTGTCAAAGGGCATCTCTGCGAAGGCTCCTCCCATGCCAGCTGCTCCACATTGACACAACAGCAGCAGAAGTGGGATAACTGTTGGGACAAGCAGAATCATCAGTTCACGCTAAAGCTTACTTTTCCTCATTGACCATAAACCAAAATTGCATTCTTCTAAACTCTGTACATTTAGTTAAGATCACTAAAATGAAACAGACATGACACTGAACTCACGTAATAGAAGGAGAAGACCCAGAAGAAGCAGGCCAATTCCAGCACTTCCAAGCTCTGCCCCTTTTTTTTGTGCCCCACGGAGACCACACAAGCCATGCTTATCACAGGTGCAGACGTCCAACTTTAACACCTGTGGTTCCGGACATGACAACCCCTGCTGGTCACGAACCTCCACGGTCACTTCCTGAGGTCCTGGCCACAGATTCTCATGGACTCGTAAGATAGCTGTTGTATCTACAATAATAAAATTATCATCAGAGAATGACACGAGGAGTAACTAAAATTACAGACATTTATGTTCCTCTGAAGTTGCATCACTATCAGCAAGGTAAGATATTTCTGCACAGTCTTTTCTGCTTCGTATTTTTTTGTATTTAGATTTTAATTATCCTAAATCAAAGTCTCTGAAGGGTTCTTGACAAATGTAAGACTTTTGCAGATATTCTCCCATAAACCGAACTGCAACCTTCTTCCTTAAATGCTAGGTCACACAGCTAAAACTGCATACCATTTAAATGCTCCACGCTCCATTTTCCTTTGGTTTTTTCAGGAATGATGCTGAAAGTGAAAGGAACTCCATTGGGAGGAGCATCTTTATCCTCTGCTGTGACATATATAGCTTCTTGGTTGGTGCACATGGTCTGTGCCTGGCTGGTCAGAGTAGGACAGTGGTCATTAAAGTCCTCCACCTGGATGGCTACAGTGCCTGTAGCTGTTGTATAGGGAGCATCTGTGATAACAAATTCAAAAGAGTAGTTACTTTTAAGTCATGTTAAGTTGATGTGAACTCTTCTGAAAGGAATTATGAAAGATGAATTTGTAAGGCACTGAAATGCATAAAGACAAAAAGATTTACGGATATTGATCTGTATTCTAAATGCTGCTGCCAGCATTAGACTAGACAGTAACAGCTACGGTTACAGTTACGGCATTTGGCAGACACTCTTATTCAGAGCGATGCACATCAGTGCTTAAGTAGACATGAAGACTTTCCCTTGTGATTATAACTGCATTTCCCTTTTCTTCTTAAAATCAACAAATGCAAGGTAGACTGTGTGAAAGTAAATTCATATGCTAACAGTTGTCTGGTTTGTATTCAAATCAGTTCTGTAAGTATGTAGGCAAATAAAGAAACGATATTATTTATATTGTCACCACATGTTGACTCATGTCTCCCTCTGCAGGACAGGTTATGTTAGTGTAACAGCCTGTCTTTACAATTCTCAAGACAAAGCATTAAGCAAAGTAAACCAATGACCTATACCTCCCCCTAGTGTTCATATAACTTCATTGGCACAATCTAAGATCTAAGATGTGACAGGCAGGAAACTACCTCTGTATTTGTTCAAATGAACTAATTTACTGTACACAAAGGGCTTGATTACCTTGACTAATACAGAGGATCTTGGCCGTGTATGTCCCATTGGTCAAATATGGGGACTCCCGGTCTGGAACTTTGTTTAGTCTAATGTCACCTGTTTTCTCATCAATGGCCAGCCAGTTGTCTGGGTCATAGCCTTTGGCGTATCTGGGTGAGCAACAAGGGGAACAGCATTTGTTTTGTACGTCAAGCTAACACAAAAGCTGTGGAAACTCAAATGTTTCACTAAATGCGGACTCACCTGACATTCTCAGCAGTCTTCCCAGTATCCCCATCAATAGCAGGGTACTTTGCAATGACTTTTGTTATATCGATCTTGTCGCCTTCAGAAATGGGTATTGCCTTTACTTTGGGGCTGAAGCGTGGACCCTCAGGCTGATTCTTCACACCAATGTTCACGTTGTAGACTTTACCACTTGAAAGGGTACCTGGACGTCCTGAGCTACCCCATGTTGACCATGTTCCACCGCCGGATCCTGTACCTGCTCCTCCACCTCCTCCTCCTCCTCCTCCTCCTCCACCTCCACCTCCACCACTACCACTACCACCACCACCTCCTCCTCCAGAGACTCCTGGAATTGCCACTCCAAATGTCCCTCCACTTCCAGTCACTGAAGGATGGTAGGGAGCTACATTGGACACTGCAATGCCCAGATTCATGTCTTTGACCTCCTCATAATCCACAGCCTGAAACCAGAGGACATCTGTTACTAAGTCTGCAAAAACACTGACATTCAAACATCCCGAAAAAAGAATCTGTCAACCTTGTTGAGCATCAGGACTCCCTCGTTGGTGAGTGGATCAGTGTAAACGGAGAAATGCCCACCCTCGTTGCCTGAGACAATGTCGAACTTGGCCAGCCAGTTATCGGTGCCCTGTAGGTCTAGATCATTCGCTTTGAATCTCATCACCTCAACATTCTCAGTGTTCTCCTCAATACTGCCTGAATACTGCACACAAGAACAGAAACATATATAATGATTATAACAAATATGATGGTCTCCATAAATATACATTTCTGTGACCAAGAGCTCCACACGCTAATTTTGCAACAGTGGGACTACAAGAAGGGCCAGAATAGGAACATAATAACATAAAGCAGTAACATTTTTCACTTACGCTTTCTTTCTCCAGTGTTGGGATGTTATCATTGACGTCCAAAAGCTGGATCTTGAAAGTTGATGTTCCTGTGAGACATCCTGGGCCCCCATTGAGATCCGAAGCTTTTACAGTAAGCGTGTACTGGTCAGTGGTCTGCAGAAAGAAGGTAATTCTAATGAGACACTGCTTAGATCTATGTGTAAAACTGCCAATCTGCCACTTGTTAATCTGAAGGTTTTCTCAAGCCTTAACGCATGGGTACGCAAGAATAGCAAAAACTACATTAATAAAACTTTAGTTTAGCATAATTCGAATGAGTCATCTTAACAGGTTTTTGCCATGTATTGTTAGACCAATAGTTTGTACTGTTTTTGTAGCACCGAAATTGCTGCACTGAAAACTAAAATGGCTGTGGTGAAAAAACAGGTTAGCCACTGTCTTTCATGTAACAACATTCTAACAGACTTGTTATAACAATCTTTTAAGACTCTTAGCCTCGGCAGGAGAGTTTGTCACGATTTGCAGGGTGTATGACTCACCTCTCTGTCTAGATTAGGACTCAAAACCCGCACTTCTCCATTAGGAGTGATCCTGAACATCCTCTCTCCCGGAGGGTCCTGGTTGATGATCTCATAGCGGATCTGCGAGTTGGGGTTCCCAGGTTCGTCAGCATCAGTGGCTACTACAGTCATTACAAGGGTATCTAGAGATTTCAAAGACAGTGTGAGTTGCATTTCTAACAATTAGGGGTGTAACAGTTCACCTTGTATCATGGTTTAGCCTGGAAAACATTTAACCAACTTTAAATTTCAGATTTTTTAAAACAGAAATTGAATGCAAGATTTGAATCACCCAAACCAGAAGTCTTTGCAAAAAGAGAATGAAATAAATCCTGTCACATGCACCGCATTAATAGTGGTTCCTGCATTAACAGTTCCCATCAGAAATAGCCTGTTTCAACCTGCCAGCCAGTTGCTCACTCGTGTGTGCTTCATAATTTGGCCATGTCTGAAGAACTAACTTTTATATTTTCCATTTAACAGTCATGTAGTGTGCTGGTACTGTAACAAAACTTTCTGTTGCTCTGGAAATCCAGCTATCTGGCACATTGTATTCCACCGAATGGCACTGTCCCTGTTGCTACACTGATGCACTATCCACTATGGAAGGTTCCTTTTGATGTCATTTCATGTCAGAGACAATCAAAACAACTATTATGTGTCTAAGAGACATTCTTTTAGTACAGTGTAGCAGTGCATGGGTCATTAACCTTTTCAGTGCAAACTTAAATATAATCTGATGTTGTGACACCATGATATTTTTGGAGTGTGATTTTGAGTTTTATTAATACCATCTAGGACCAATTTTATCTTATTAACCCCTGAAATTTCCAATAAATCTCCTTAGCCATACTAAGTATCTTGGGTCATGCAGGTCATTCAAAGTAACTCAAGAGAACAGGCAAAATTATTGAGGGAGGTAATGAGTTGGGGACTTGCCTACAGCGCTGAGTTCATACACTGAGCCTGGCGGGATACTGACAGGGAAGACAGGTGCGTTGTCATTCTGATCCTTCACCTTTATTCTCAGCTGAATATCTTGCTCTGCAATTGTTCCATTAACGAACGTAGCGATTCCTGAAAGCTGTAAGGGTGAACAAAGGCATCATCGCCATCGTTACTGTCACTATTACACCACTTCACAACACTGCTTTGCTTCTTAAAAGTTACATTTCTTTCACTTTTTCCAAGTAAGACTTTGATGTAGCAGTTCATATATAAACACATAAAAAGTACCAGTCACTCCCCTGTCCATTCTGCCTAAATATGGCAATTATGGACAACCAATCAGAACAAAGGTCATTTACATATTAGTCTTACAGAAACAGTAACAAAACGGTCAGCTTAATTCTAAAGGATAAAAAGAGGTTATGTAAAAATGAATTATAATTGTTATTGGTACACTCAACTCAATCAAACAAAATAAAGTGGACTTCAGGGGAAAGAATATAATACAAGAAAAATGTAGAATACATGCTGTTTAAACAAATTTACATTGTACTGGGGGACGGATTCTCGGTCGAGTATGCCAGTGAGTCTAACATTGCCGTTGTCAGGGTTCACCACAAACAGGTTAAAGGGTTCCTGGTCTGCTCCGACGCCCTTTAGGGAATATCTCACTAAGTTCATGACACCATCATCCTTGTCTGAGCGAATCTGGAACATATACATCACAGGTTATCAGGTTATCAGAAAAACATAGAATCTCAGAACAGAAAACAATGCTAATGATTGTACAAAATAAAGTTCTGAATGTTCTTAAGGTTTGCTTTTCAAATTCTCCAGTGCTCTATTAAGCATGAAACGTTTACGTGGTATAAAGAACAGCTGTCTTTTTTTAAATTGTGTAAAACTGAACATTAAACCAAATAAAATAAATGAAATAAATAAACTATAGAGTGACTAGGTTTTCTTATGATAGCAGAAATATTCAGAAAACCCTTAAAATCAATGGTGACACTTATGAATGTTTAGTCTTCAAGTTTCATTACAGAATAAAGACATAACCTTAATAAAAACACTTAATAGATACTTAACAATGTGTTTTGTTGCACACATATGAAAGAGAAGAAAGCAAGTATGAGACAATGGACGTATTCTCACTCTAGCAATTGAGTCCTTTTTGGTGTAGTCCACATTCTCCTCCAGGACTTGTGGAGGAACAATCCACTCCCTCTTCCTCCGCCGAAGGGCTGCAGAGAAGTCTGTTCTGGCCTCAGATTCCAACACACACTATAGGATGAGACAGAGAAGTTAACTAGGAAACTGAGATTTTCCATTAAAAGTATTCTGCATGGCTGCCTTAAGAATAAAGCTACTACTAACAGGTGATAGAGGGCTATTCACTGTTATCATTATCGAGTTCAGCTTCATCAAGACACACAAGCACGGATTCCTTCTGCTGACATAGCTGGGAAGGCAACAAAATGGCGGACAAATCAAGAACCAGCCCAGCGCCTGTGTGAAGCAACGTCGACTTGACAGGCCACTTGTGCTCCTTTCATCCAAATATCTCTCTCAGCACAATACACTGACACGCCAGTCCATTTCAGTGATTAAAGCCATGTTTAGGCTCTGCTGCAACAGCATTAACAGCAGCCCTGCAATTAAACGCTTTACAAACGCAGAACATTTCACAATTTTGCTGGTGTGTGGTCCTTCTAAAGTCATTTCTGTTGTGCTCCCAAAGATGCAGTTGCAGAGACTCCTCATTTTTTTAATACCGATGGTCACAAACAAATACTGCCACTACAGTGACATTTGTCTTGTAACAGAACATTATATCTAGAACACCTATAACACCTAAAACATCTGGTTATGTTCGATACTGATGGTGAAAAATAGAGTCATTGTCAGATTTTATATTCTAATATATTTTGATATAATACTTCAAGGGTCATCCAGCTGGGTCAAGCAAACTAGAATAGAGAAAAGTTTTATTTTGCTGATGAACAGACTTTTCTATAGGTTATATTCACACAGGGTATTCTTTAATCTTTTTTATTTTTTTATTTTATTCAATTACTTTTCACTATGAGGATATATATATATATATATGTATAGGGTTCTACTAAGAAGAGTAATCGTGTTAATGTTATACCACCATGCGCCACATCACTCGCCACTGATTGTGGCTTTAAAAAAAAAAACACTGGAAAACAAAACTGTCCAATTATTCATTGGTCTTCCTTTCATCAGCCTCCCTACCAGACATTCCAACTGCTTCGAGATGACCTCAATCAGACCACACACAGCTGAACTACCACAGACCACAAGCATGGGGAGGCATGAGGTCCACAAGCTGTGGTGGAGCATAAATTTTCAACGAATTGAAACTCAAATAATGGCTGCTAGAAGTGCATATGCTATGGGGACAAATATATCAGGAAGGAACAGAGGAGGGAAATAACCATCTGTTGAATCACATTAACAATTTAATGATGAAACAGGGTACGTCAATTTTACCAGATAATTGCAACGTCCTAACCTGCTCCCGATGCACCTTTTGGCTTTATCAAAAAATGCCTTCCTTGTTTGTTTTACAAGATATTACCTTAATACACCTATACCAATGGCAATAGTCGGGACCTCCATGCTCTGCCTTCCTTACACCTGACTAAGTCTGATGATTACTAGATCAGGTCATAATGATACTCAACCATGCCCGGGGACTGGGGATGGGACTTTCATAGAGCCTGACAAAACTACGTACATTATGAAAACAGAACAGAAAACAGTGCAGGATGCTTAGTGTGTCTAAGGCCGAGGCACAAAGTGATTCCAGCCAACACCCTCTGCCAAACCAGATCCAAACATGTGAATGTGAAATGACAAAGACTGTAATGTGAGACTCCATTCCAACCCAGTGTGGTGGAAATAAGCCAATTCTGCTTGATTTTGTTGGTTTTTTAAGTAGCTTGGTTGCCATGAGATGGAACCAAACAAATATTGTAGCCTCCAGGAATAGGACTACAGTGCCAAAATGAACAAATAACCACTGGGTGCACTGGTACAACCAGCTGGACGAGTGGGGTCCTGACACTACAGTCAGAACAGAGTCCTGATCAGTCAGAGTCCTGCATTATGGATTATGGATCAGAATTATGGATTAAGTCAAGTCGCATTATGGATCAGAACAACACACACACACACACACACACACACACTGTGTGAACAAGTGTAAAATCAACATGAAGCACAGAGTCAGAGTCCTGATCAGTCAGATTATTATGCATTATGGATTATGGATCAGAATTATGGATTAAGTCAAGTTGCATTAATGATCAGAACAACACACACACACTGCTTGAACAAGTGTAAAATCGACATGGAGCACTGAGTCAGAGTCCTGATCATTCGGATTATTATGCATTATGGATTACGGATCAGAATTATGGATTAAGGCAAGTTGTATTATGGATCACAACACACACACAAATACATACACACTGTGTGAACAAGTGTAAAATAGACATGAAGCACTGAGTCAGAGTCTTGATTAGTCAGACTAGTATACATTATGGATTATGGATCAGAATTATGGATTAAGTCAAATCGCATTATGGATCAGATCAACACACGGTGAAAAAGTGTAAAACCGACATGAAGCACCGAGTCAGAGTACTGATCAGTCAGATTATTACGCATTACGGTGCAGATCAACACAAACACACACACAGTGTGTGAACAAGTGCAAAATCGACATGAAGCACCGAGCGAGACCAGCAGTCAGTGTAGCCCGGCTGTGGGCCTCGATGCTCGGTTTAAAAAGTCCGAGTGAGCGGGTCGAGATGAGTAATGGAGCTCCATAATCAGCAGGTAACCCTTCAGACACTTCAGAGAAGTACTTAAACCTGAGAAACTTTCATGACATGAGTCTCCCAGTCGAAGCAGTTACGGGGGAAGAAAAAAAGCGTCTCGTACGAGAAGTCGAAAGTAACGCCACTCACCCAGAGAGACAGGGAGAAGAGGCACAGCGCTGCAGGAGAGAGGCGCCGGGCCATGTCCGGAAGAGCCAGGGTTCAGTACTCCTCCAGTCCTTCAGTCAGAACTCTGAGACACAGACACACTCATCAGACTCATACTCTTTACACCCTCCCTCACCTGGGGCTGAGAAACGAGCCTGCGCGTGTGCGCGTGCGTGTGTGAAAGAGAAAAACAGTTGATTTCCGGAAAGAACATTACGAACGTTTTTGTGTACGTACTACCATAGGAACAGCTGACTTGTAATGGAAAACAAAGTTTTTTTAAAAAAATAAAAGTGGTCTAAAGTATTTAGTTACACACACACACACACACAGACACACACACACATACATATATACGTGTGGGTATG
>JBBPCZ010000163.1:10322324-10347535 GCA_037974445.1 Brycinus macrolepidotus | reverse complement strand
GGGAGAACAAGGGGAAAACTAAAACTCAGGGGACAAAGACCGGGACAGGCGTGACGGGGACGGGGTGACCGTCACACTGAACTTTTCAACAGTATTGTATATTAGTGGTTGTTTAACGAATAGGGGCGTTGTCCTGAAACTGCACTGGTATTGTATCTCTGTGTATATTATTTATAGAGGTGTTACAGTCCTGGCCTAGTATTTATGAGTGGGGTGTGAGAGTGTTGGCCTGTATGACGTGTTTGATGCTATGACTGCAGGCACACCCTGGCCTAAGACCAATAAGATAACACAGGTAGTTCTTCAATGTCTGTGTCTTACTGTTAGAGAAATCCCCTCTATGTTGTAGTTGAAAAAACATGTTTGTTTTGAATGAAGTATACTGATAGTCTATCTGCTATGATTTGAAGTACATGTAGTATCAGGAAACATCAGAGAGAGAGAGAGAGAGAGTTAGAGAGAGAGGTCACTGTTTGTTTATCTTTATGTTTACGGCTTTTTCAACTTAAATTCTTAACTTTTATCTCTTTATCTACCTCTTCTCTTCCTCAGCCTCTGGATCGAAGTCAATGTTTGTAATGTGTAACTGGTTGCTATGGGCATACTTGAACCTGAATTTTGCTACTGGTTGACTTATTTAGCCCCCTTATATTCAGACACAATAAAAATAACAATATAAAATAAAGAGCAACATCCTTCATGAAGACCGCAGATATAGACTGTAGACTTTCGGTTACATTTGTACTGTCTCTGACTCCAAGGGAAATTCCACTCACATATGCCAAAGTGAAAGGATTCCTCTTGTTATGTATTTCCTTTTTCAACTTAAATTCCTAACTTTTATCTCTTTATCTACCTCTTCTCTTCCTCAGCCTCTGGATCGAAGTCAATGTTTGTAATGTGTAACTGGTTGCTATGGGCATACTTGAACCTGAATTTTGCTACTGGTTGACTTATTTAGCCCCCTTATATTCAGACACAATAAAAATAACAATATAAAATAAAGAGCAACATCCTTCATGAAGACCGCAGATATAGACTGTAGACTTTCGGTTACATTTGTACTGTCTCTGACTCCAAGGGAAATTCCACTCACATATGCCAAAGTGAAAGGATTCCTCTTGTTATGTATTTCCTTTTTCAACTTAAATTCCTAACTTTTATCTCTTTATCTACCTCTTCTCTTCCTCAGCCTCTGGATCGTGAGAAACAGGATGTGGTGAAGCTGGAGGTGATGGCTCGTAACGAGGTTCCTTTGGTGCGCACCAAGTCCTCCTGGATGAAGGCTGAAGTGGAGCTCACCGTGGGAGATGTGGACGAGGGACCAGAGTTCTCTGTACCTATACTGCGGCTCAAAGTCAAGGAAAACGTACCCAATGGAACGCTCATCGGAACCTATACAGCCACTGATCCAGAGACTAAGAGCAGCAAGGGCATAAAGTAAGGGCTCTAGTGGCCTGATGTGGTCTTTAAGTGATATATGGTCAAATTCATGGCATGGGATGATATTGTATTTAAATCTAAATTTAATATTAAATTTGACAATCAGTTCTTAAAGGGCCCATATTCTTCATTTTTTCGCATTTTTTGATGTAGAGTCCAATTATGACATTTACATGATTTTATTCACCAAAAACCCAATTAACCTTTGTCCAAAAGTACTGATTGGAAGAACACACCAAATTCATCGTTTTGGTCATCACTCTACCAACAGAGACAAAAGTGATTGGTAGAGTTGCCTTCAAAATTTCACAAGGGTCGATAAAATAATGTTGCATTTTTTGCCACCTGAAAAAAAAATGTACTTGGTGTGCAAAATATCAGCTATACAGTAACCCATGACTATTTTCCACTCTCAGATACTACAAGCTGAGTGACCCAGGTTCTTGGATCGATGTAATGGAGGCCACTGGAGATCTGAAGACAGCAAACACCATCGACAGAGAGTCACCTCTCGTCTACAAGAACACATATAACATCACTTTGAAGGCTGTGGATGAGAGTACGTGTATAAATATTACATTGCAAACTGAAATATTTGTCTCACTGAAGATATTTAGGAGCCTTATTTTCAAAAATTTAACTACAGACATCCATAACAGGGCACATGCAATTTGTATATAGACACATCCATCCACATTATGTGTAAATGGGTTGAGTGAAGTGCATCTTAAATAGGAGGTCTGGTGAAAAATTAGTATATATTCAGCCAGGCCTGTTTCACTTTGCAGTATGTGCAGAGACTAAACATGAAAATGGATCACTTGAGACAGCACCGAGAAGATGTGTGCAAAGTGCAAGCCCAACGCAAACAAATTTTTGCCTCATTCTCCGCACAATAATATGATCCATTACTCTGTTGAAGCATAGCAATTTAGGCAGAGCCAGACCATTCACCAGAAGTTGTTAGTCAAAATGGAGTGTGTGCTATGCAATAAAAGGTAATATAAATAGCTTTATTCTTTTACTGACTCCAGTCCTGCACATTTCCAGCAAGAATACCAAGACTTGCACAACAATAAGGGCACATGGCACAAAATTACCAATATGTCATACTGCTGCTAATATGTTGTAGCACAAGTCTTTGAACACTCGTGAAAATAAGACCCTACAAGGGTGTGGTTGATTGCAGGTCAGAATGTTCTGAAGTTCTCCAGTTGTTGCAGTGTCTCTGTTTTTTCTGGCTGAAACTAATTGTCACAGAAAGTTGTAGAATGGCATTCTTGAGGAGATCTTAAGGCTTTTGTTCTTTGGCTGTTCAGCCAATTAGAGAAGAAATGCACTGGGTTATGGAAGTGTCTTGAACCCAGTTTTGATTGATGTTCATTTGTTCTTATAACAGTAATAATTTACTATAATTTGAAAACAAGCAGGTAAGAAAAGAAGCATTCAGTCGGTTATGAAGTTAAAAGAATGAATTTTTGCTACGTGGGATTGTGTTTCACTGTAAACAAATAAAGTACTTTTGTCTTGACAGTAGGAGACCCTTCAGAATGATCTTATCACATTAGTAGTCAAAAAGTTAATACTGCATGTTATAGAATCAATGACAATGTCAATGCTTTCCTGTTCTTAGGTAAGAAGACCGGTACAGGTACAGTGTTGATCATGATTGAGGACGTGAACGATAATAACCCGGTGATCCCAGTCCCGAATCGTGTTTTATGCTCAAAGGATGGTAAATGGGGCTCCACTTTGGTTGAGGCTGAGGACCGTGATGAGTCTCCATACTCTGGTCCTTTCACCTTTGAATTGGGCAAAGATAGTGCTGGGAAATGGAAGCTAAGGGATTCAGTTCCAGGTATGTTGGAGTGGTATCAAGTCTTCACAAATCCCATAAGATTGGAAAAAAAAAGCATTTTCATTTAATAGTGACAGTCTATATTTGTCACTTAAGTGACATGTTTTTGCACAGTGAAAGAAAACCAGATGTCCAATCATAATTTTAAGGAAGTTTTTCCTCTTTCTTTTTCAGGTACCTCAGTGATCATAGAGCAGGCCCAGGACATGCCCAATGGTGTGTACCAAGTCCCCCTGCTAGTGAAGGACCTTCAAGGTGTAGGGGAGGAACAGATTGTATCTATCCAAGTATGCAAATGTGTAAGGGATGGAGAGTGCGCAGCTCAGAGTTTTTCTTCCAAGCTGGGAGTGTGGGCTGTGCTGGCCATGCTGCTGGGTCTGCTGCTGCTCCTCCTGCTCTGTGAGTTCCCTCTACTGGCCAATTACTGAAACACTTTTACTCTCACCAACACTCCACTGTACTGATGATAAGTTAGTTTAGTATAACCATACTCAGTTCAGAGCTACCTGTGGGTCTGTGTGATTTACAGGATTTGCACAGCTTTATGTAAATTTGCACCTCCTACTAAATATATTTTTATGCCAGATCGGAGTAATCTTCCCATTCAGAACGATTCATTACTTAAGCTGCTGAAAAAGGACATGAGTAGCCAAAAGGGTGAACTTAATGCTGATAGATAATAGGCATAACAGGTTCTATTTCATACTTAGAACTTTGCACATGATTGTTCTTGTTATTAATGTAATACAAAAACCTTTGATATGTATCTTTTTAGTGAATGTATAGATTCTTCTACTAGTCTTACAATAAGAGACAGTGTCCATTTAGATGCATTCTGAAGCCTACTAAAGCCTTACGAAGGCTCTTTTTTTGAACAAGAGAAAGCGTTTATAAGGCTTCAGGAAGCTTCAGGAGACTTTTTTCCAACACAGTTTTTGTGTTCTGTCTGGTTTGCTATTGTTCAGTTAATTCCATTTTTTTTTTAAATCTCTGATAATTAAAATAAGTGGTAGATTAGTAATATAACTGAGACTGACAGGCCCTAATTGTACCTAAAAAAGTAAATCAATATGAAAAGTCTTAAGAAGCTCAAAAGTACATTTTTCATTTGTATTTATCAGTGCTAACAGAAGAATGCATGAGCAGACTCATCAAAAACTGCACTAATTTTTTTCTGGGGTGATGTTCTTTCTCCCTGTGGCAGGTCTTCTTTTTGTCTTGGTATGCAGCACAAAGGGAGATAAAGTGCGCATGGCTGATGATTACGATGGAACTGGGGGAATGCTGCTCAAATCTAACACTGAAGCTCCAGGGGAGGAAGTGGTAGGAACTTGTTTTTAAACCTCGCCCTTTTGCTAAAAGTGTACTGAATGTTTTGCTTAGCATGCCTGTGCTAGGCCCAAACACAGCCTCTTAGCAAGGATTACCCTCAGCAACCAAGTCGTCAGTGACCCCATGGCTAGTTCACATTTTTGTTCTCTTCCAGCTTCCAACACACCTAAACAAACACACAGTCAGCTCTAGCTCAGTTATGTGAGGATAGAACAAAGACAGTTAGGACAAAAGCTCCCATCAGAAACTCGATCAGGAACCTGTATGGGGTTTTGTTCATTCTCTGTTCATTCTACCCTTCTTATTCTACCCACTTTGCTTACCTAAACAGGGGCAACGACGGCTTAATGTGTATGGGAACATAATGACTTAATCTGACTCTGAAACATAAAATGTATTTACCTCAATTAGAAAGATTTCAGTCTTCCTGGAGAAGTTATTCTCCAGTGTGTGACTTAAGGGTAAGTTAAGAGCAGAATGTTTATAGGCTGTAAGTGGTCTCGGCCAGAGACTTGCAATCCCAGTTTAATTATACAAAAAATCCCCACTGTATGAGAAGCTGTGTCAGAGGTTTTCTTTCCGTTCAAATTACCCTAACACATTAACATTTGGGCAGGGTACGCAGTTGGGGCTTTAACCTCATAAATGTGCCTGGTACAAATGAAAGATTTCTGCAGGGAATAAATATCATCAGTATTTAAAACCTGGGCTGTTACCGTTGTAAACCTTTCCTTTATGGCTGCTACGCAAGTGCTAAGAGTTAACCCATTCACATTTGTTAATTAGCATAACATTATCATCAAACAGAATCAATAGAAAAGTGAAATTATAAAAACATAATAGTGAACTAATTACGCACAAATAACATATCCAAGAGTTACAACAAGACTATGCACAGTGATGAAATATGTTGGCTACAAACATCGTTTAGCTAAAGCTTTTATACCTTTTAAAAACTTTGAAGAATAACAGTAACAGGCTACAGAATGAAGAATTAGCATTGTAACAGGCTACATGGAAAACTAACAAACAACCATGTATTTCTACTCAGATAGAACTCTTTGTTGAAATTGGTAGTGAAAATAGTTCATGTCAATCATAATGTCCACTTTGAGCTGTAAACCAGTGTAAATGCCACTGTGAATGACATGAAAATAATGGTCATATATCTTCCAACAGAAAGATGTACTGCTGGCGGTGCCTGGCATTGGGGGAGATACAGTAGATATCTCTAAAGGTGGTGCCACCCTAGACCAGAAAATGATGGCTGGATCGGCTGCAGGGCTCTATGGGCAGAACACCATCCAGAGAGGGAGCATGTACCAGAGTGGCATACGAGACTATACAAGCAACGTGAACATGTTTGAACAGTCTGGTGGAGGCTTTTACGGCCACACCTTGTCCAACAAATACTCCGACATGTCCACACTGGACACGTGGAGGACCAATGAGTTGTACCTGGACAATGTAAGTGGAGCTGCTGACGTTGTGGCACGCGTGCCCACTTATAGATCTAAATGTTCAAATCCTGTCTGTTCTATTTGCCGCTTTTCAGCTGGTGGGGATTGCACCCTGGGGTCACGCTAAGAAAGTTAAAGGGGCCACGTCTTGTATTTTTTCTTTTCTTTTTTCCCCTGACGTCAGTTTATATAATTTATTTGCCCAAAACAGTCATAATTCATATTTACACATGACCATTTTTTCAACCGTAAATCCTGCAGATTTAAACTTTGCCTTTAAGACTGATATATGAAAATGAGCTCTGTTTTGATTCTTATTCTATAAGCAGCCTAGTCAGAAACAGTCCTTATAACATCACTATGAAATTGCTGAATAAATGGTAAAATGAACATACATACAAGTGACATCACAAAAACAACTATTTCAAAAGAGACTGTTTTGTTGCTTTGTTTCCACATATCGACCATATTGAAACTTTCACACTTTACTAATATTTTTGCATAGAACCTTTGACACGTACTTCTGTAAGCCCTTATCTTGGAATCTTGTCGCCTTATTTCATCGGTTCCCCCCACACTCTTCCTTTTCTTTCTTTCTTTCTGCAATTTCTTACCACAAAGCTTTCTCTTTCCTAAATGAGTGATGGTATCAGCTCCTTTGACTTCTGACCCTTTACCTTCTTCTGTGTGGCAGAAACTGGTCTATTTTGATGAGGATGAAGATGGGCGGTTTGCGGCGGATCTGCTGAAGGCTTATGGGTATGAGGGCAAGGGTTCTCCTGCGGGGTCTGTTGGGTGCTGCAGTATTCTCGGTGACCAGGACTCGCTGGACTTCCTCGATTCCCTCGGACCCAAATTCAGAACGCTTGCCGATGTGTGCATGAGCAAAGCGGAGAGGGGTGAACAGTGAGACAGGCGGGTTTAAGGGAAGCAATGAAACAGTGTGAGAAATGACATGAGATCAGCTTGGGTATTTGTAAGAACTGACCTGTCCTTTTTGAGAAAAAGTGGAGAGTAAGGAGAGAAGAGGAAACACTGGATGTTGCAATCAGCAGACACTGGAATCTTTCACCAGCGCTCTACAGCCTCTACAGCATATTACTGCCAGGAGCTTCTAACCATGCTCAGAGGACTCAAGAAGAGCTGCTGCATTCCTATTAAGATGTGTTAGAGCATGTGCGTATGTGTGTATATACATATATGCCAGTTTTATTTTGTAGATGAGCTTTTGAACAGCACATGGAATTTTGAAGCTAATACAAGTCAGTAGTTTATACACTGTGGTCTGTACCGACACTAAAATATGTTCAGGCAGCAAACCATTAGACAAGGAGCGGTAAGCAAAAGACAGGTTCATTTTAAATGGCCATGACACAACTAAATCAGACATGATAATAATTGATTTTGTTTTAGTTTTGTAAATATTTTGCATTATTACGCAGATAATCATAGACACAGTAGTAGATGAGTGAAGTGTTGATTAATATAACAGTATTTGAGCATACTTCCTTAGTATGGCAAGCAGTGGTGGTCCTTCCTGGACGGGGCATCAAATCCTGAGCACCCGTGTGTGACTCAGTAGTGTTATCTATTTTGCTCTATTTTGAGTGAGTTGAACACAAAGTGCATCATTCCATGTGCACAAGCTTTAGGAATTGTGACAGCCCTAGATACTAAATTAGCAGTTTTAATTAATGATTAATTACCACATTAACAATGATAATGTAGTTTTCTCAGTTTACAACAGTTATAGTAGGAGTGCATGATGTGTCTTTGGTGACTTTGGGTGTGTGCGTGTGTGTGTGTGTGTGTATGTGTGTGTGTGTGTTTGTTTGTGTGTGTGTGTGTGTGTGTGCATGGTCCTTTTACAATCAAAGCAAAGACTTTTTTAGGCTGTACAATGTCTACATGTTTCTCTCATTAATTTCTCTTCTGCACAATTAAAATGACTTGTTTGACAATACAAAAACCAAGAGGAGAGCATGGCTCTGACAAAGCCATAATAGCGTTACAACCTTAAGCAGTACGGATGTAAAAGAATGTGTATGCAGTGTGTCGGTTTGAACATTACGGTTTGGTGCATGCGTTTGTACAGAGAATACAGCTTATCTGCGAAGATTGATGAGCGTAACGCGGAACCATATTTCGCAAGTGCAAGTTCCACAAGCTTAACTCAACCAAGTTGGCATCTGAAAATGTTGGAGTTTTTATTTTTATAGTAAAGTTGCCAAAGGTGCCAGTCGGCAAAATTGTACCTGGCTGTACCTGTTGCCCCTCCCTACTAACAAGGTTGTTTTCCTGTTGTTTTTTTTTTGTTTTGTTTTGTTTTTTTGGGGGGTGGGTTAGGCTTAAGCTTTGAATGTTTTAATACCAGTGGAACAAACTGAAACACTCCTCCTTATGCATTTTTTATTATTATTTATTTTATTCTTTTATAAGAGTTTTTTGTGACCTAATGTCTTTTGTTTTTTACCAGCCCTACATACATAATGACCTATGCAAGAGTATATGTTCAAATTAATATTAGGAAACCGAACCTTATGCATTTGGATATACTGAAGTTGTACTGAACCGTGATGTCCAAACCTCGGTGTGAACCGAACCATGACCTCTGTGTACCAGTACAACCCTATTAAGCAGTGTTCACATTATCGTGGAAAGGTGTTTTGTGTGCTGCCCTGTACAGTGGCAAAATGTAACTACTCCAACGCTTATCAAGCCACTCATTAAAGGAACTCAAACACCTACCTGTTTTGAACCTGTGAAACTCAAGAAAGCAAGAAAACGTGGCAATAAACTTGAACTTTTGCCACCGCACACTGTGGTTTATGCGCTATACATCTCAAGGACACAGTATGAAAAAAACAGCACCATTGAAACGAATGCCTAAGATATGTGCAAAACCTTTTTTCTGCGATAATGTAATTGCTGCCTCAGAGCACTGACCATCAAAACATCTTTAAGTGCTGTATTCAGGCAAAGCTGATGCTACCTGGTCTTTAAAACGCTGGTTTCCTTTCCTCATACTAGATTTCTACTTCTAAGACAAACAGATGTTTACCTTTTGATCCGATTTTTTTGTAATACAATGAGCATGTTTTTGTGTGTAAAATAACCAGGATGAATGTAGGCATTCACAGTCACACTTTAGAACTCATTTGGAGTTCTTCAGCTTGTGTCTATAGGGAAAGCTGGTGCTGGTATCTTGCTGGTGTCTACTTGAACCTTTTTTAGAGGTTCATTGATAGGGATGGGTATCATTAGGATTTCACTGATACCGATATCGATACTGGCTGCTTATCAATACCAATACTTATCGATATTCTTATTGATACGACTCTATAATTTGGTACACGTCTGTTGGAGATGTGCAGAGTGTCGCTCATGTCTGTCCCGCTGATCTAGTCTAGCATCAACCATTTGAAAATGCCAGCTCTGTTAGAATGCATTAACATTCCATTAATAGAGCTAGCAGCACTGGTTATCCAGGAGCTTAACAATATTTTGGTATTGACCAGTCAGGAACTGATATTAATTTAGTAGTGATTCTCGATACCCATCACTATTCATTAATCACCAAGAAACTGACCCAGAGTTGGGATGTTTAATGTTGTGTCTTTTTTATCAGAATGTGGAAGTTGTTCTTGAATTGAGTGACAGACAGTGCAATTTAACTGGAACCTGTGGGTCTATGATAACTGCATTTTGGTGCACCATGAAAGATTTGAACTTGTAACATGACTACAGGTATTGAGTCACTGTCGCACCAAAGCTTCTAAAATTCTTTGTTAACTCTTGCATTTTTTCACTGCTTTATTTGCCTGTTTTTTTTATGTCGAATGGTTGCGATGTTTTTGCAATACAATAAAAAATGCAGTACTATTGAAAAATAAAATCAAGCCTAAAAAGAGTTTATTTAAATAGTAAATGTATTTAAATGCATATTTTCATGTATAAAATGTTGGTGAGGTACTGAAATACTGAAATATATATCGTGCAACTATATTACATTTTCCTTTGAAATCGGTAAAACATAACAATGAAAGTGTCATTGTTCACTATGTCACAAATAATACAGGAAAGTTAGAGAGCCTGTGCTGTTGTAATATCAGAGAATAGTTTGTGCAGAAAGAGACGGTTGGGCCATATTTATCTCCTTCTATTGAAGCTGTTGCACAATAAAATGTCAGCTGACTGTAGGAGGTGACAGTTTTAAACAATGCAGGCTGAAGATGACTTTTGTCATTAGTGAACACACCCCTGCCCGTTGTTGACCTGGCGACACTCAGGGGCTACGCTGAGACCTTCCATCGGTTATCATGAGTAGAAGCCGAGTCATTGCTTTAATGCGATACATTTATATTCAACATGGAATGCAAGATAACACCACCCAGGGCTCAGTGGGGAATATATTTCAGGAGTAAGCCTTTACATTAGCACAGGGTAGAGCCCTATTTTTGGGCACGAAACCCAGAATCCCAGAGGAGCTCATTAAGACCTTAAAGAAGAGTATAGACATTTTTAACCACAGTTAACCTTAGAAGCTGTGGATAACAAAAGCATGTTGAAATTTTATATGAATAATTTCTCACTCATAGTTCATCAAAAGAAGCCAAGAAATTCTGTCAAAAGTGCAACTTCTAAACCTCAGTTGACACCACATTTGTATTCATAAGAAGAAAAGAAGACATTTGATTATAATTCGAATTAGATGATGTTAATGTCGTGTGCTTGCTTTTAAGTTTCTAGTCATGTTTTTGCTATTGGTTGGCATTAACAATGAATAGCGTCATGAACACAGAGTTGAACTTGTGTTGGTGTATGATCCTTAAAAACTGGTAAGATACTGGAATCAGTTCTGGTAAAGACATAATGTTGGGTCATTGCATTCATATTTAAACCATTTTTATAGTGACACATTTAGAGTGACCATACACTCATCAAGGTACAAACAATAATGGTTTAAGGTCCATTTATGCAGTTTTTTTTCCCCCAAAGCAAATGGGAATATTTTCCAACGTAACGTTTTAAAGACAGAACAGGGGCTATAGAGTCACTGCAACTTAAAAAAATAAATTCAACAGAAAAACAGAATATGGTACAATTATGTAACCTAACTAAAGGTACTGAAGACACTCTTGAGGGTACCACCTCACTAGGAAGAGAGGAACTACCCCAGTGATGGTTTAGTACCTTTACTTATTTACCCTTAGTTGTGGCATCAACCTGGCAAAGCCTGGGTGCCAAGCTACAGTGGCTTTGAAGCTAAAGAGGACCCAACAGAACACACACTGGAACCTGCTTTGGGTGCAAAGCGTGGATTTTATTTGACACATCATGAATAGCCTTCTCTGGCTAGCCTGAAACAAGGCTCTCCAGTCAAGGTCCTCTCTCCCCACTGTAGCTTGGACTATTTCCATATTTAAAGTGTCCTGGCTCCTTCTAAATCAGTCCCAGCTGTTGCCAATCAGGGGAGGAGCCATGCACATGTTCTTGGGAGTATAACAGAGTGTACATCATATTCTAGGACTTTCTAAAGTTCTTTATTTGGGATTTTAAAAATGTTTTTGTCTACAGTCTGTCCTGTAGACAGATCCTCCTACCCTCCTGCCCCCAGTGTCCTCTTTTTAAAAAAACATAAAAAAATATGGTCATGCTAACATTTTAGAAAGACACTGTAAAGTGGGTGGAGGTAGCTGCATTATTGTATTCTGATGAGTCTAATTCACTACAAACAATATGGAGAACCCATTTTTTTGATTTTGTCTAATTTTAGTGGTGCGTAAATTGTTTAACGTCTGTTTTTATGCTTGTGGGCTTGTGCCCAAGACTTGGAGTAAACCTAGTGCTTTTACTTGTCTCCAGTAAAGAATGTAGTCGGGCTGCTTTGATCAATGAATCAGGCTTTAAAGTATTAGTAACACTTCAGCAACTGTTTGTACGTGTGACTAGGGGGGAGAGAGAGAGAGCGAAAGAGAGAGTTGTGGGTTGTGATCTGCATCTCTTCCAATGCCCTATGAAATGTGTTGCCAAGGTCTCGGCCTTGCGGCTAAATTGAAGAACTGATTCTACCGTGGCAACAAAAAGCCTTAGTCAGGGATTTCTTAACAGAGCTTTCCTTTTTATTCAATGGCAAATTCACAGTCTGAATACAAAGCAGCAACAGAAGGTTTCTCAGACAAAAGCAGAGACTTTTCACTACGGGCAAGGAATGGCCTCATAATTCATCGATGCAACTGTGCATGGACAAGTTGTCAGGACACTTTTGCGCTGGTCATACTATAGACAGCTGGTGCCCCGTGGCTGGGTTCTTCAGAGCTCGTACAGCAGGTGGCCGGAGAAGGTGCTGAAGAGGTTTTGTGTGTCTTTTAGAGTGCTGTCGCTCTTGTTGAGGCGCACAAACACCCGGTCTCCAGCCCTCAGCTGCAGCACCGCACTGTTACTGGCTGTGTCAGTGTGGAGTGCATCTACTGCCACCGCACTGGCTACGACCTACAAAACACACACACACACACACACACACGCACATTCAGACACACACATCAGGCATTCTGTTAGAACTCAGTTCCTGTAAAGTTCTGCTCAAATCAATTTCCAGTTCTCCTTTTAGTGAGTTTTTCTCATTCAGCTTTTGAAACAAGTGGTGAAATGCCATTTAATATGCAAATGGAAAACATGCAATGAACAATACGTTTGTTTTGAAGCAGAAAGGAGCTTTTGTTTTATTTTGTTATTTATTTTGTTAGTGTGCTCCCTGGAAGGAAAAAAAAAAACTTACTTCAAGTCAAGTCAAGTAGGTTTTATTGTCATTTCTACCATATACACACAGTACATAGTGAAACGAAACAACGTGCCTCCAGGACCAAGGCGCAACACAAGAACAGAACAGAACTGATCACAAGACCACAAGGGCAGGAAAAAAGAGCTAGAAAAAAGAACGCAAGAGCAACAATACAACTAGCTGAGACAAGACAAGACAACATTCAGTGCAGGAGTATATATATATAAATATACTAGGGCCACAGTTGAGTTGAGTTCTGTTATAATTGACTAATTTTTAAACTGAATATTAACTTTTTGTTATAGCCAGCCCTATGATACTTCAGGGTTAGAGATGCACAACTGGAATTGGCAGGTGTTTGCTTAAAACAATCACCATTTGTTATTTTGGAACTGGCAAATTTGTCATATTTTTTATCTTAGTAATGACATAAATGTTGTAAAGACATTAACTGCATACTGCTATTACACCTGTACCAAAATCCCATTTTATAATTCTACAAGACTGATTGTGCTAAACAGTTAATGGAATATATTTGATACATGTTAAATAAAAAAAAAAAAAAAATAGGCAACATTTTTTTTTGTTCGTTTTAGAATCTAAAATGCCAATTTGACTCATTAAAGAGCAAGTAATGTTATTTTTATTGTGACTTTAACATGTGTTATTTAAACCACACAATATGAGCTACAGGTTAAATAAAAGGCTTTAAATAATTCGTCCACTGACTGTTTGGCTGTAAAAAAATCCAAATCGTTTGGTGCACACTTTTGGCTTTTTTTCTCTTTGTTTCAATGTTAAGAAATAAAAGAGACAAAAATGTAAAGGATGATTTATTTTTAGGTGACTGTACATAAGAGTAACAAACACAAAGGTGATACCGATGGCAAATTTAGGATTTTCAGAGAATTTCAGCTTGTTTCAAAGAGCTACAAATGAGAAATGAAATCTAATTACATGCAATTATAGCCTGTAATACCTGTGATTACTTCCTGAAAGTTAACGTGCTTGTTTTTATCTTGAGCTTTTTCCTGCATTCTGTTCATTCATGTATTCTTTAGGAAACTATGACACTTCTTTAACTTACCTTGTCATTGAGCACCAGGTCAGCCCGTAGGCTGAGTCCAGTCTTCACAATGTTGTAGCTGAAGTGGTACACTCCGGCTGATTGGCAAGTGAAAATGCCAGTCGAGGGGTTATACCGGCTGCCCAGGTTTGTTACCACATTACTGAACTTCAGCACTTCGTCGCGGCCAAATTCTTCCTTCAGGGCTGCATAGAAGGCGACTACACCCCGTGTTATGGACCCTTCTCCTTTCGGGCCTGGGGGGCCAGGAGGACCTGCTTTACCAGGAGGCCCTGCCGGACCTGGAGAGCCTCCTCCAGAGGAGGTGAGGGGGATGACTAGACCATTGGCTCCCATGTCATGTGTACTGCTCTGAGACTGGAAAGGGTCACACACAAGCCTGCAGGATCCAGGTTGGGTCCCACCATGGGCCCCTTCAAAGCCCATGAGGGTAAAACCCAGTACTGCAAGAAGTGTGGCTACCATAGCCATGTTAACCTCACGAATGAGGACCCTCAGACCCTCGAAGTAGACTCATGTACCTCGGAACGGATGAACTTGAGTGGAGAACTCAGATCACATGATGCCGTTGAGAAATTGCTGAAAAAAAGAGGAATAGAATTCTTCAGGATCAGCAAAAATTATAGGGTGCATTAGTTCACACCCCACTTCCCCATAAATCACACGCAGGTTTGGTTTCATAACTCTAAGATGTCGACATAGCAATCTTTTCTTTTTTTCACAATATTTAGACCAGTGAACAGAAGCGGGAAGAGTTGCCTGAACCCATACTGAAGTCACTGACGTCTTACTTTAGTTTAAAACTGATTCAAGTAAAAGTAAAAGTGCCTTTAAAAAACAACTTGAGCAAAAATCCACTGCAGCAGAACATCCAGCATCTATCAGCACATCAGCTGAAGTTTGTTAGGCTGCTTTGAATGGACTCTTTGACCTGGAGCAAAGAGTTGTACCTCAGGCAATACCCCCTCCCCAACACACACAGAGTACCAGGCCTTGCAAAAAGCTGCTGCAGAAATGTCACAGGAAATGCCAGTAAATGAAAATACTCCAAATGTCACACATCATGAATGTCATGATTACCTCCACGGAACATGGGCGCGCGCGCACACAGACACACACACACACACACACACACACACACACACACACACACTCGTACGCAAACACAATCACTCAGACCATGAAATGCAGGACCCGAAGCTTTAGAGCTTTAGAATGAATTTGGTTAGGTTTCCTATGTCTGTCTGTCTGTCTCTCTGTCTCTCTCTCTCTCTCTCTCTCACAGCAGAATGAAGTATAATGAGCAATAAATTTCACTTCACAGTTCCTTGACAAATGAACACACCTGCAACAGTTGCAACTAATAACAATGAAGCTTCAGAATTCTGCATGCAACTGCCTGCCCTAATTATCAGCTGTCCACCGTTTCATCAAGAAATGACCTCTGACTCCTCAGTGTGATTGCTCACTTTGTGAGAACAAAGGATACTGTTATCCTTTGTTCTCACAAAGTGAGCCATCACACTGAGGATGAGGTACCTGTCTAGCAGGAATTAAAGAACAGGTTTTTTGACTTAATTAAAAGGAAATTATTAGACAAACAATATGTCTCTGTTTTGCCCTTTAAATATAAACAGACAAGTATTTGTAGATTTATTGTCCTTTTTTAGTCTTATTTAAACCTAGAGGACAGTGATTGAAGCTGTAACCCTCAGTTTTGTGACAAAGTAGGTGTGCATGTTTGAAAAAGGTGAAATCTGCATATGAAACATTAGCATTACCAAATGATGAAATGTTGCATTATGTAAGTTAGATAGGCTTAACATGAACAAATATATACATATTTGGCAGCTGGTGGGTAGAAAGTTGCCCCTCTGATTGGAAGGTTGTTGGTTCAAATTCCAGGACTGCCACTGGCACCACTGAGGTACCCTTGAGCAAGGTACCATCCTCACACACTTCTCCCCGGGTGCTTTCTGGAAAAGAAAAAGACCTTCCTCAAACTGTGTCCACAAAGTTGGAAGCATGGCGTCGTCCAAAATGTCTTGGTATGCTGAAGCATTAAGACTGTCCTTCACTGGAAGTAAGGGGCCTAGCCCAAACCCTGAAAAACATTACGAAGGATCAAACAATGCTCAGCAACTGGTAAGACACAGACAAGGGGTTTTCATACAGGGAAACAGAGACAAGGAACACCTGAGAACAACAGACAAAACACAGATGATGGGCATGACAGAAGGTCAGAGAAAAGGGGAACAGGGACACCAAAAGAAAAACATAAGCACATGGACAGGGACAGCAAGCGAGAATGAAAACAAGAAGAGAAACGGGCAAAGACAAGGGCAATACGGAGCAGGATGTTACACTCTGAGACTCCAAACCGTAGAGGACTTCTTAATCATGCCACCAATTCCAAATCATATTTATTAACTGTCCTCATAAAATGAAGAAACTCTGTCAACTCTGTCATTCAGCCTTATGTTCCTACTCGCTTCCTCCGCTTCTCCAAGAAACATCGTCTGGCTCTGCCATCCCTACACACAAGGCAAACCCAGTCCAGACTCTTCTCTTTTGTGCTTCCCCGCTGGTGGAAGGAGCTGCCTAAGCCAACCAGAGCAGCAGAATCCCTCTCTAGCTTCAGAAACCTCCTGGAGACCTCCTCTACCTCTTGCACAATTCTTACATAAAGATTTAGCACTTAGAACTCTCCTCTGGCTCTCACATTGTCCTGAAACTTGAATATGTCCTCATATTACAAGTTGTTTTGGATAAAAGCATCTGCCAAATGAATGGAATGGAATGTAAACTGATGAACATGATAAAGTGTGTTCTTTAGGGCCTGGGCTATGCAGGATCCCAGACACAAAAGTTACACCACATTTTAGAACTGAGGCTTTGTCTTGGTCTTAAAAGTACAAAATGAACAAAGCATTTATCTTTTGTCCTAACAAACTTCTAACACAGTGGCTCCCCATCCTGTTCCTGGAGTATCCCTGATCTGCATACTTTGGTGTTTTTTTTTCCTTGCTCTAACACACCTGCTCCAACTAATCAGCTCATTAACAAGCCCTTTGTGAATTGTGGGTGTGTTAGAGCGGCGAAAGCATTGAAATGTGCAGAGCAGGGGGCAATCCCAGAACAAGGTTTGGAACCACTGGACTAATAGGTTGATCACTTAATGAAGCTCATTTATCTAATGAATTGTTTTGCGAGAGTTGGTCCTGGGCATTGTTTTGAAAGAGCACTTTTCAGAAACGAGGCATCATCTGCTGATCAGTTTGACAAAGCGCATCTTGACCGAAGAGAAGCTCTTCTTGAAGGTATTAAAATTCCCAAAGGGGCTCATTAAGAGCTTAAAGAAACCAGAGGCATTTTTTAACATTCACACACGCCTCTCCAGAGAGAAGGACATTAAAGGGGGAGACAGAGAGAGCTGCTAAACTGTGTCTAAATGTTCCGTCTGTCTTTGGAGATGAGACGGTAGCCAGACGTTCAGGTTTTTTTTTGGTTTTTTTTGATTGTTTGTTTTCTGTTGGGTAGATTTATGGCTTATTTATGGCTTATGAGTGAACGAGAAAGAGTATATACGTGTGCATGTGTGTGTGTGTCTGTGTGTGTGTATATGTCTGTGTTTGTGTGTGTGTGTGTGAATGTGGACAGAGTTGGAATATGCTTGTATGTAAGTGCTCCACTCTGAAATCACTCCATAAATCTCCTTTTATCACCATGTCCTCTCTCCGCAGTGCTCCCACTGATGCACACAGTTTAGTGCTATTCCTGCTCTGCTCGCTGACTATATGCAAACACGCCAGATTACTGCTTTCAGTCACATCAAATTTGTTCCCAGCCAGAAAGATCTGATTTCTTGTTTAAGTAGCAAAAAAAAAAAGAGAAGAATAAGCAAAATGATGTCTTTCACCTCCAGCTCTTTAAAAAAACAAAGTTCTTTATAGCTCTTTATTAAAACAAAGTTTAAATAGCACTGTTCTAATCGGGGCAATATTGCAGTTACGAACAAATCAAAGCAAATAAAATCTGCGCCTCATTTCTTTTTAATATCGCTTTAGCTGTTTCTCGAGAAAGTAGAGTGAAGATTGAGGGCACACAGCCGTTTGGTGGTAATTTTTGCGTTTTATACTATAAACAGTCTGACAGAGGCTAAGGGCCTTATTAAAAGAGAAACACTATCAACCATTTTTATTGCTTTGAGACCAAGAGAGAAACGTTCACCCATGTTTGCGTGCGTGTGTGTGTGTGTGAGTGTGTATATATGTCAGACTGAGACATCATTTGATGAATCTATCTCTTATCATGCGGAGAAGAGAGACAGGCAGAATGGAGGAGGAGAGTAACGCAGCTGTTATAGTTATACTGTGTAAGAGAGGAGAAGAGACATTTTTGCCTGAAATGAGCCTAACACTTGAAGGGGTCTGTTTTGACAGTCAAATGCAAAGCGTAAATCGCAAGGAGTAACTAACATTTATGGGCGTGTCCAAATCTGTTTAGCTATTTTGCGGTGGAAAAAACAGACTTCGCACCAATGCAAAGCGTAAAACGGTCATCCTAACTCTGTTAATTATTCAGAGGTGTGTTTTGGATGTAACATTCAATAAACCAATCAGAATGGCTCGTCCTCTCAGCTTTAAAAGGCAGGAGTGCATGAGCTGTGGCAGATTGCTGTTACAATGGCGTGATAACCTGGCAAACCAGATCGGGTTTCGGCCGAGGAAATGGACCTGCATTATATACTGTACATTTATGCAAAATGTTCTATCAAACACCCTCAACCTGGTGTGTTTAAATACCCATGTATGTTGATAGGCTATTTAACCAATCATCAATACATTCTGATAATGAACTCTAATGATTTTTTAATGACATGGTTTACTCTTTACTCATTTTTTTGGTGTTTCATTAAACAATATGATTACATGACAGAACCAGTTGTACTCTCTAATAAAACATACAAAAATGAAATAAAACAAAATAACAAAAAACCATTAGTGCACTTCAAGCATGTACTTGTGTCGGTAACGAAGATTGCCACTTAAACGTCGTTTAATAAAATGCCACTGACTTTGGACATGGTTTTTGTTGAAAACCATTTTGCATCACATTTTCTATGAGTGTAAAATAAGGCCTGAAGTGTTACTCTTCAATTTATAGGACTGTAATCATTTATAGGAGGCAAAGGCATAGCTCAGCAATGTCCCACCTACCCCAGATGTAGTCAGTCAGATGTTTAGAGGATGAATTTTGATTCTTTGGTTTAGAACTGGAGCTACGAGACTAATGTTGCTAACAGAGATTAGAAGTCACCCAAATCTTTTCCATAAATATATCCCCAAAACTTCTCTCAACCCATTCAAACCACGTATAGGTCTTCAGTAAGGTGGAATAGACATGTCAGTGTGGTTTAGTGTGACCTTTGGTCCACTCAGCAAAAATGGAGCAACACAGAGAGTTATTTCTACTAACACAAATTCTGGCTCCTCCTAAAACTGAAAACCAGATTAATTTAAAATCATGGATAAAACATTTAAAAAACTGTTGATAGTTTGTAGCATTTGGCTCAAATATATATATATATATATATATACAGTCGACCCTCGTTTATCGCAGTTAATCCGTTCCAGACTCTACCGCGATAAGTGAATTTCCGCAAAGTAGGATTCTTTATTTATAAATAGAATATTTTCATAGTTAGAGCATAGAAAACCTGTTTACGACCTTCTCAATACGGTTTTTAACATTATTAGAGCCCTCTAGACATGAAATAACACCCTTTAGTCACCATTACACTCGTATTACCCAATATATTAGACAAATGCTCCATTTTCGAGCTTCGCGTGACCGTCGCTCCAGTTCCCCAGTGAGGAGAGTGTAAAGTTTAAGTGCGATTGGTTTTTCCCCAGCCGAGCTACGGGGCAAAATGCACCGTTTCAGCCGGCTCCGTTTTAGGTAAACGATGGGAGTAACTATGACTCTCTTAAGGTAGAAGAAGCTGGAGCCCTTTCTAAGTCTGAAGTTCTTGGTACAAGCGTGCAGCGAATAAGGGCGGTAGGTTTGTCCCTGGCCGAGCTGCGGCGCAAAATGCTCCGTTTTAGTCGGCTCGCGGCTCGCGACGCATTTAAAGGGGCATGTGTCCCAACCCCGCCCCTTTTCTTCCCCGCCTCCATCAGAAAGCCATAGGGAGCTTTGGGGCTTAAAAAGTCAGATACCCCAGGGGCTAGCGGGGCAAACGAGGACTCATTGGAAAGATCTCGGGGAGATCTATGGGCATGTAAAGTTTGAAAAGGCTGGGTGCTTGCCCCACCGAGCCACGCGGTATAATTGACTCAGACAACCGAGCGCGCGCTGTATCATTTTCACTGTCTCGATCAACTTTTTAATGAATATATTTGAAAAAAACGCGATAGAGTGAAGCCGTGAAAGTCAAAGCGCGAAGTGGCGAGGGACGACTGTATATATATACAGGCAACAGGGTCTGTTTTCACATGCCACCTCAGGAGTAGGAGTGCTGATCTTCAATCAAGGCTTGTCAGAAATACGGAAGAATGTGACCTGAGATCAGTCCTCTTTACGACTGCTTTGCACATACCTGGTGTTGTCTGAAATGGTTGCCTGTAGTGGTGAACATAAATTACATTTTTATAGCTCACAGCAAGTCTCACTGTGTCCTAATCCACAGGTTTGCACCTCCTTAATGAAGCATGAAACTGCATTCAGTTTGAAGTTTTGAGAATATACAGAAAAGATTTGGGTGCGTGGTGACTTGTAGTCGATTTGGATTTTGAACATGTCTTGGCTGATCAGCTAGTTAAGGTGTAAGTGTAAAATTATATACATGACTTTTTTCATATGAAAGGAATATTCTGGTGTTTTTGAACCCATGTCTGCTGCTTTTCTACCATGTCGATGATTTCCCACACTTGATTAATGTAACACTGTCAAACTTAGCAAATATCTCCAAGCAAGTGCAAGTTTTTTGCCAAGATTAGATTAGAGTCAAGGTACTGAAGAAGAGTGTGCAGTTTTATTTTACCTTCACTTCTCCATTTCTCTGTATGGCGTGCAGCCAGCGTGAATCTGCCTGTAGATAGCACGATGATAACAGACTCCAACAGCAGAGCAGCAGAGAAAGGCAAAGATATTAGAACTTGGAGCTCTCTGCTCATCTATTCATACACAATGGCAGTCAAAAAGAACAGCTCAGGTTTTTGCAGTGATCCCTGATACACACCAAGTTGATTGAACTCCTGAAACTGAACTGACTTGATTGGAATATGCACATCATTTCCACATGAGTAAATACATTACACCAACTGAATGTGGATTACAAACCTAGTACTGCTGATATCGGTTTTATTGTAATCCATTTTATTCATGAGGAAATGTGCACTTTTGAATGAATCAGGTCAATTCAATGAAACCCAATTTTATCTGTATATTATAGACCCTAATTTAGTATGGCAGGCCTCCCCAGTGCATGTTCATATATCTCTTTGTCATACTTTTAAAGCTTTTTTGAATAATATGAAATAACTGCTACTCATACACTCCTCCCTACTCCAGTTTGGCTATATGGTGCAGCCTCTTGAGACTATGGGCCTTGTGCTGGTCATCTGGTTACCTTTGTGCTGTTTTTGCTTCAATAGTGATGTTATGTTTGTGTTTATTATTAGTGTATACACTATATGGACAAAAGTATTGGGACGCCTGACCATTACATCAACAGGGTCCCCCTTTGCAGCTATAACAGCTGCCACTCTTCTTGGAAGGCTTTCCACAAGATTTTGGAGTTTCTGTGGGAATTTGTGCTCATTCATTCTGTAGAGCATTTATGAGGTTCAGGCACTGATGTTGGATGAGAAGGCCTGGCTCGCAATCTCCGTTGCAGTTCATCCCAAAGGTGTTTGATGGGATTGAGGTCAGGGCTCTGTACGGGCCAGTCAAGTTCTTCCACACCAAACTCATTCAACTATGTCTTTATGGACCTTACTTTGTGCACTGGGGCACAGTCATGCTGGAATAGAAAAGGTTCTTCACCAAACTGTGTCCACAAAGCTGGAAGCATGGCAAAGCATGTCTTGGTATGCTGAAGCATTAAGATTGCCCTTCACTGGAAGTAAGGGGCCTAGCCCAAACCCTGAAAAACAGGTGTGTCCCTATATTTTTGTCCATGTGGTGTACCTATACTCTAAAAAAAGGTTGTTTTATTGACTTACTTCTTGACTTTGTTGGATCTTTGCCATCTGAAATACCACACCAACAGAACAGTGATAACAATAATGGTGACGGCAGAAGCTATAGTATGAGCTGTAGTACAGGTAAGAACCTTCATTTCTGTCACGGCAAGGTTTCAAGCTTGGTCACACTTTATACGAATGGTCCATTGTAGATTTACGGATTCTCATCTTGTCTATAATTGACATTCAACTAATCATCTATTACATTCAGCTTAACATTTCACTAACCCCTGAACCTCTAACCCTAAACCCAGCCCCTCACAAGATATCGTTTGTTAATAATTTCAGCATTTGTAGTTATGTGGCTATCAGACAAGGTTGTCTATTTCCAGAGAACGGCACAATTTCACTGTATAAAAAACAGGATTCCAGGATTAGTTGGTGGGCTTGCAGATATTGTGCTCGATTACAGCCCTCTGAGACCACGCCTGAACACTCTTACTATAGGGAGCCATCAAAATAAAGTGTGGCCGTCAGTTCAGATCTATTATAATTCAGATTATAATCTATTTGATTCAGAGTACATGAGCAGACAGCAGAGAGCAATCTATTTTAATATTGCCACCTTCCCTCGGTGCTCTAAAATTGAAAGCAGCATCAATGGTACACTCCCCCCATATATAATGGAAGTGCATATCATCGGAACAAAACCTTGAATCTCCATTTTTCTGGAACGGAATAAATCTTATTTAAAGAAGTAAAGAAGGTTTTGTTGTCTCTCCTATAAAGTTACAATTTTGGACATACAAGGTCTTGTCTTCTTCTTGTTATCGTTGTTGTTGTTGTTAGTAAATTTTATTTTTATTGTTGTCCATAATTACTTTTGAGCATGTTATCAGTATGGATAACTTGTACATGTAAATAAACCTGGTCTAGGATCAATTTTTTGTTTCCTGACACCAAAAACCTCTGCAGACCAAGAAAAAAGAGGAAAAAAGGAGCATGATAGCCACAAGCAGAGGAAACACCCACTAGGCCACTGGATGGCAGTGTTGTTTCTTTTCTTTTCTTTTAAAGGAGGCAACACACACACAATGTAAATAACTGTCATAATTGATAAAGTCAACATACATGTACCCTAATGTCAGCAAACATTGTTAGCGAAAACATGCATGGGATGATCAAGGAAAAAATAGATACTAGCTCTTTCTTTCTCTCTCTCTCTCTCTCTCTCTCTCTCTCTCTCTCTCTCTCTCTTCTGCTTGTAAGAATCAACAAATAACAAATTTGCATTTGTATTAAATTGAGATCTTATGGCCCAAATCTTAATCCGGATGTGCACTTTATCACACCAACACTTAAATGTTGTTGATAAACAGGACCATCAATCACAGGCTTAAAAATAGGTATATTCTTCTACAGTTTGATCAACATGCTTCACCCAGAGAGAGAACACACTTATAGGCAAGAGAGAAAGAGAGAGAGAGAGAGAGAGAGAGAGAGAGAGAGAGAGAGAGAGAGAGAGAGAGTTTATAAGTCTTTTGTCTGTCTTCAGTGTGTGTATGTTCTTGTATATGTGTGTTCCACCATGTTTACCATCAAAGACACAGAAGCAGGATGGGAGAGAATCTTTGTAGTAGTAGTTCTGGCAGTAGTAGAAACAGTTTTAGTATTATTAGTACTAGTAATACTAATACTACTAGTAATGGAAGTAATATTGATTGTAACCCTAGCAATACTAGTAGTAGTAATTTTTAACTGTTTTAGTATTATTACTTTATTAAGCTAAATTTGCTATATTATTTTACTGAATGCACTGCTATATACACTGTTATGGGTACAGCCTTGTTAGAAATAATATTTCAGTACTAACTTCACGCTTCAAGTTTTTTGTTTTAGGTTTCAGTCATGCTGCAAGACAGTTCATGATAGTGCTATTAGTAGAAGTTGTTGTAATATTAGCAGTAGTAGTAGTATTGATAATGCTTGTAGATTGTGGCTGTAATATTAGTTTCAGTACTAGTAGCATTCATTAGCTGATGCAGTAGTAATAGGATGAATAGTAGTATTAGTGGTAGTAATTGAATCTGATGCAACAATAATAGGATCTATAGTAAAAATAGTATCAAAATAGTAGTATTACTGTCAATATTAGTAGTATCAGTGGTTGTAATTGTCACAGTAATCGTAGTGGTATCAGTACTATAATAATAATAATAATAATAACAACAACAACAATAACCACCACCACCAACAACAATAATAAAACAACAACAACAACTAAAACAACAACAATAATAATAATCATTATTGTAAATATTATTGTCATTGTCATTTTGATTATTATTATTATTAGTAGTAGTAGTAGTAGCAGCAGTCGTAGTAATAGTAATAGTATTGATGCTATTTGTATTAGTGGCGGTCATATTTGTTGTAGTAATAGTAGTAGTTCAGTACTAGTAGTATTAGTAGCGCTTGTAGTAATTGTAGCTGATGCGTAATTCTGAAGGCACTGCACAGTCTGTTGTGTTTTTTTCAGTAGGAGAAATGTAAGAGAAACACATACACACACAGACACACACACACACATTCAGCAGCGACAAATCAGTTCCTTTCATGCAGCAGAATTAACCTGTGGTTTAGTACACATGTTGACATATACCTGCCAGATGCTATTGTCTTTTCTCAACACAAGTATGTATGTGTGTGTGAGTTTGTGTGTGTGTGTGTGTCTGTGTGTCTGTGTGAGGATACTTAAATTGCTGCCTTTCTGTCTGGTTCCTTTTAGCTTACCATAGATAAAGTTTGACAGAGCTCCTCGTCTTCAACAGTAGGAGCAACAGAGCGGATCAGCGGAGGAGAGAGGCTCGTCACTCACAATATCAGCAAGTAAGAAAACAGCCATGACTCCTAGATAACCTTCATCAAACCTTGCATACTCATATGTACATACACATTTTTTTTAATACTGTCTTTTTGAGACATTTCCATCATTATTAGTGTATCGGTCTTAGTGTAGCTGATTGCTGCTATGCACCAAACCCAACCCTAACACCCCCCC
>JBBPCZ010000163.1:10299974-10315094 GCA_037974445.1 Brycinus macrolepidotus | reverse complement strand
GTATTGGAGTAACATTTGACCAGTGGTATCTGTACTTTCACTTAAGTAATGAATGTGAGTACTTTGTCCACCTCTGTCTGTAAGTATATCTGTTGCACAACAGCAGGTAAATGCACCCCCAAAAAATTTGGCACCAAATTGGTATTTCCAATTTTGTTTTTTCTCATGAGACCTTGCAGGCTCCAAAGTATGTGCGGGCTGAAATTTGCCATGTTAATGTATTTAGGTTAAATTTATTAGTGAAACTGACTTTACAGCAAAACATTGTTTCACCTAACAGTGAAACTTTAAAATTTTGTATGAAATTCTAGGATTTCAGTTTAATTCAAGGACAGAAGAAAAAATGTACTCTCCAGGGCATGACACTGTTATAAAGAACTCACTCCTTAGAGGGTTAATGACCTCATAATCCAGACGATCAAGTGACATATGGTGGAAAAATGAATGTATGGCAAAAAAGTAGATGTCTGCGCTGACTAGAAAATTATAGTTTATGGTGTAATTTGGGTCAAAACCCATTTTACAGAACCACAGATGCTAAAGTCAAATAATGCAGCTTTAATCCGAGCTGGAAGTACTAAGATTTGCTTTAACATGCTCAGCCATTTCCTGTGTCAGGATGTCTGCCACACTTTGTGTGTCTGTGTGTGTGTGTGTGTGTGTGTGTGTGTGTGTGTTGAAGAGTGCACTGACGCCATTAGTGACACATTTTGATTGATGGCTCGTGCTGAGAGCAGGGGAGGCTATCACTCAAACGCGCCAAGTACGCTCAGCTGTTTATTAATCTCATGCCATTCTGTGTCTGAACTCATAACACGAGAAGAGCAAAGACATGATCATAAGAGCCTACAAAAAGAAAAAAAAAATCAGACACTAAAAGCTGATCTATGCCCCTGAACATTTACTGCTATCTCAGCAGAACAAAACACTACTGGATTAGCACGGTCTTGACTTGGGATCTTGTGAACTTGCACAGCTTTACACAAAACCACATACAGCAAACGACAGCGAGGCGCTGTGCTAGGTGTGCTGTTCTATCACTTTACAGTGAAAAAGTGAAAGAACAACACTTATTTTATACTGATGAAATAAACTGCCATAATATTTTGCCACCATTTTTTATCCATTTTCTATCCTTTAATGTTGACTTTCATGACTTGTTCCGCACATATAGAATATGTTTCAATATTTTAAACTGAATTTGAATTGAGGCCCCACGGTGGTGCCGTGGGTAGTGCTGTGCCTCACACCTCCAGGGTCGAGGGTTCGAATCCGGGTCTTGTCCTTGTGTGTGTGGAGTTTGCATGTTCTCCTCGTGGTGGCGTGGGTTTCCTCCGGGGTCTCCGGTTCCTCCCGCAGTCCAAAGACATGTGCGTCAGGTGAACTGGGGATTCTAAATTGACCATAGGTGGGAATGTGTGTGTGAATGGTGTGCGCCCAGGTTGAGTCCCTGCTTTGCGCCCATTGGCCCTGGGATTGGCTCTGGGTACCTGTCACCCTAGTGAGAATTAAGTGGTTACAGAAAGTGGGGTGGTGGCCTAGAGAGTAGGATACTTGCCTCAGGACCAAGAGGTCATGAGTTCAAATCCTATCTTCAGCATACCACCACTGGGTTCCTGAGCAAGACCCTTAACCCCAAGTTGCTCCAGGGAGACTGTCCCCTGTAGTTAGGGAATGGAAGTCGCTTTGGATAAAAGCATCTGCTAAATGCCATAAATGTAAATGTGAGTGAGTGAATTTGAATTCTGTCACTATTAGATCAGAACTTTGTAAGGGGGCATTCAGATGACTCAAAATTGCTTGTTGTCATTGCTGTCTTCTTCCCTGTGCCACGCACTTTGTGTTTTGAAGTTGAGCTGACCAGTCAATATTAGAACAGCTTGTCTCTTGGCCTGTCTCTGCAAAGATTACCACAGTTTGAAAGTGAAAAAGAGTTTGCTTATTATTATATATGTCAATTTCAGAATGTTTATTCCTCATCTTGGTGCCTGAAATGGTTCTTTTGTGTTTACGTACTTGTGCATGGTGCCTCTTTTTTATTCGCTTGAACACTCCATATCACTATTATTCATTATTTTTGCATCTTTTGAAAGCCAGCTGTCCATTATGCTGTGTGACAATTTGATGAATGCACAAATAGAAATGGCGGGGACATCACTAGACCCAATTGCTGAAGTGCTCCTCAGTAATCACGGGAAAAATCAATACATGAGCTTTAAGGTTTAACATTTTAAATCTCATTGCTGGACTAAACTATACAACACAAGCATTATAACCGTGCAAATTCATGACAGACACTACAAGTCTGCCACGGAGCAGCCAGAGTATGATCAGTGCTGACCACTTGTAGCCCACCAAAACTGCATCTAAGTCTGTTCTATCAAAGGCATTATGTTAGCAACTTATTAGGTGTTACATAATTTTCACCAATAATGTTGCATTTTGTGTTCAAATGATGGAAACATTGTGTGGTTAATGGCTACTTTACATTGCAATACTGTGTTATCCACTATGAACTGATGATGCATATACTTAGGCTTTGATTTAAGAATGACTACTTTAGTACAAAAGAGAGCTTTTAATTACATTCAGTTGGACAATTTTTCCTGGTTAGAGTATTCAGGTAAAAATACGCAGTATGGACGAAAGTATTGGGACGCCTGACCATTACGCCAGCAGGGACTTTAATGACATTGCTTTCCACAAGATTTTGGAGTGTTTCTGTGGGAATTTGGGCCCATTTATTCTGTAGAGCATCTATGAGGTCAGGCACAGATGTTGGATGAGAAGACCTTGCTCGCAATCTCCGTTCCAGTTCATTCCAAATGTTTTCGATGAGGTTGGGGTCAGGGCTCTGTGTGGGCCAGTCAAGTGCTTCCACAACGAACTTATCCAACCATGTCTTTATGGAGCTTGCTCTGTGCACTGGGGCACAGTCATGCTGGAATAGAAAAGGGCCTTCCCCAAACACTGTGCCCACAAAGTTGGAAGCATGGCGTTGTGCAAAATGTCTTGGTATGCTAAAGCATTAAGACTGCCCTTGACTGGAAGTAAGGGGCCTAGCCCAAACTCTAATAAAGAGGTGTGTCCCAATATTTTTGTCCATATAATGTAGGTGCAGCTTTCTCAACACACAGTGCTCTCACCCTGAGACTGACCGGCAAAAAAGTTTGGGTTGTGTCCCCTCAGTGTACAACCAGTATGATACAAAGGTGATACACGGTTCGGAATTACTTGGAGTTTGTTCTAGTGTTTGCTCTGGAAAAGTTATTATTTTGAAGGTGTGACAGTTGCTAACCAAAATCAGGGTGACTGAGGCTTAGCATCAGATTATACTCATCCCTCCAGGAAGATGGACCATTAAGATTAGTCTGAAATCAGCACTCCTTTTGGGTATTTGCTTCAAATCTGTGTCAGGTCCCCTGTGGAGTGAGCCGAGCAAAAGGAAGGAAATATAATTCATTTTTTAATTCAGCTCACACAAATACACAAAAACAGGTGTCTTCTCTCTGTCTCTCTTTCCCCCACCCCATCTCTCTCCAGTTCTGTTCACTTAATAAACATCAGAGCATTTGTACTTTCTTTTTTATTTACGAGCACCAGATGGCTTTACCATATCAAATATAACTCTACCACTTTAAAACAAAACAAACAAACAAAAAAAAACAGTTGTGCATTGATGCCTAATCAAATGAATATCATAATTATGTTTTCATATGCTGCTTCTTTTTCTTGAGCTTGGAAAGAAAGAGAGAGAGAGAGAGAGAGAGAGAGAGAGAGAGAGAGAGAGAGAGAGAGAGAGAGAGAGAGAGAGAATGTGTAATGTATGCTAAAAAAAAAAAGGAAAACAATAATACATTGTCTTCACAGATCACTGAATGGAAAGACACTAACACTATAAAACCTCCAGGTTTGGCTCCTCTCACACATTCAAATGCTATTGTTATCCTCTCTCTCTCTCTGCCTGTGTCTTTGCTAGAAGGCATCTTCCTTTGTGTCTGTTCTGTGAGTTTTCAACTTTCCAGAAATACAGAGAGAGAGAGAGAGAGAGAGAGAGAAAGAGGTGTAAAATAACATCTCTATAAATAAATGTGGATTCCTACCACTCCTGGTGAGCAATGCAGGTGTGACAGTGACATTCCTCCACATCAGGATTAAAACAGAGGCTGTATAGCACTTACCTGCAGAGAGGCCACCGCTTTCCCTTCACACTTCCACCTCAAACATCTGCAGAAATAATAACACCACCTGCCTCATTTTTGGCTGTAGGCATTCCCGAGGAAACAGGAAAATCAACAACTACCATATGTCTGAAACCATGAGCATCTTCATTATTTGCTAAAGTAAAGAATGTTTTGAGCTGATATTTGATTCCTTTCAACTGCATGTATCTACGGATTATCTGGAACATCTGTTGTAACTTTCTAGAAAAGGCCGTCAACATCACAACGCTGATTGTGAGATTCTCGTCAAGGCCTTTCTTAACTACCTCAGTTTGTTTGCTTGAAATAGAAGTTCTGATAAATCCAATAACAGAGAGGAAACAGTGTGATCAACAGCTCTACAAAACAATGAGAAAACTGTCACAAAGTGCATTTCACCTTTGAAGCCCGCCAGCTTCGGAATCTCTTAATTAAGTACCGTTACAAGAAAGCTGAGTTTGGAGAGAGATGAGTGTAGGCGTGTAAGGTTCCTCATCTAAAACTTGATGGACAAAACAAGATACGGCAGAGGAAAGAAAAGGCTTTTGATATCGGCTGATGCTTCCGTGTTTAGCTGGCTGCATTTCCACGGCAATTTTTTTTTTCTACACGGTCTCATCTCTCTATCTTTTTATCTACAGATGTCTCTGTACCCCACTCACAATTTCCTTTCACTCCCTCACTTTTTGATTTGCCCTTCCCATCTTTTTCTCAGCTTTTCTCTAAACATCGCTAACTTCTTCCCTCACAGTCCCCTTTGACAGACATTCATATTAATTTTGGTGGTAATTTGTTTCCATTCGGAGCTGGAGAGTGTTGTTGTGATACAACACGCCAGGCTAATGGCTTTCTGTTACCTGTCAATCATTTCGGGACCTCTGTGGAGTTCATGGGAGAAAGGTTTGCCGGCTTGACAAATACAGAAAAAAAAAATAAACCCACATTCACTACAGAAAAAAAATAAACACACTGCGAGCAGAGCAAGGTATTATAACACAGCCCAAAGCTTGGCTTTGGCTCTTTCTAATGAGCCAAAAGAAGGGTATATGGGATAGAGCAGTGAATCAGTTTTTTTGCCCTATCCCTGTGTTGCAAGTTGCTTCTTGGCTGAATGTATGGGTGTAGGAAAGACCTTGAATTTAACTTGAATTGAACATTTGCACTGTGTGGACGTCCTTCACAATTGCACATCTTGTTTATAAAATGGATTCTTTAAAAAACATTCTCTATAAAAAGTTTTTTGGGGAAACAAGTAGCTCTCCTATGGTAGTGGTTTTCTATCTGTGGACTGTGGGACATTGTTATACAAAATATATAGCCATTTAACCAAATTAATATTTTAATTTCTTTTGAACTCCACTTCGGAAGCTCATTTTTCCACTTATTTTCCTTGGACTGTCCACTTATTGCTTATGCAGTTGAATCATTCTCTCTAATATCCCCAGAAATCTCTCCTTTGGTCATTTTAGAGATAGATATATGAGGCAGCTGAGGTGTGTGTGGGTAGTCGTTTGTGTGAATGTCTTTTTTGAAGGGTAACAAAACTGTGAGGGTTTTGGGTGCAGGATTGAAACTAGTTGGGTTAATGATTGGAAGAGTGGCAGAGTTAAAGTAGCAGCAGACTGCACAAAATAATAGGCAAATCAAATACAGATAAATTTGATATAATCAGTGTTGGAGGTTTTTGTGTCATTTTCTGTTTTTATGTTTCCTACTTTTTCCTGACACCGAAACAATGAGTAACATATTGGCAATTTTGAAAGAAAAAAAAAAGTGGTCTCTTACTTCTCCACAGTACTTTAAATTTATTTGGAAAACATATTTTAATCTCGTAATTTAACGTAACGTAATTTAATCTCACTTCAAAAACTAAATCCCCTTCAAGCAAATCTAAAAATGTTCCTGGAAGTTGGGTTGATTCTGTTCAATGTTTGCCATTCTCATCAAGTCTATTTTATCAGATATGCCAAAATACTCTTTACAATATGTGGATGTAAGTTTGCAAAAGAGTAAAAAGTTTTATATTAACACATTTTCTGTTTTCTTTTTATTTGCTTTGCCAGGAATGTGTTGATGTAGCACATTCTATTCTTTGACACCTTTAAATCAAAACACCAGGGCAACTATATTAATACCTGTATTTCTCCAGCTGTAGAGTGAATTGAAGTGCACCACACATAGAATGCATGCGCTATTATGTTCTCTACAGACTATGTTACACTGCAGGAGGAAAGAAAACAAGATTTTCCCTTTCTGACTTCTCTCAGAATGTTCTCTGGAAGAACTATAATACACCCCATGTGGGACTCATACTTCTCTTGCCTTTTTCCAGAGTGTGCTTGCTAAGTCTTTTCAGGAATTTCTCTTGAAAAAAAAGCTCCCATTATATCTTTATAAGAGAAATGGTTGAGATTTTAACAAAATGTGATTAATTTTAGTGCTACCAGAAGCTCTAGCTAAAGCAGAAGTCCAGAGTTAGGCCTGGCTGCTGTAGACTGTGCATTAACTCTCTCCTGGAGAGTGTTTGGCCTGAGGGCAGTCTGGACGGTCTGCTCCCTTCACTCTGATGCTGTCATCCATTCTCTCCGCATTCACATCCGCTTTTCCCTGAGAAAAGGTATTGCTCCTGTCCCCTTATACTGGATGTCCAGGGGGATGTAAATGTGTGCACAACACACAAATACAATTCACTTAAAGCAAACCTGCTCAGATGAAATATCTACAGAGAAATGTTACATTTAGTTACATTCGATTTAACGTCTTCATAAATATCAGATTTAAAAGAATCTAATTTCTTCAAGATCTTTAATGAGAACCCAGAAAATCGTTCCAAAATAGTTCCTTCCAAAATAGTTGGCATAGCCACCAGATCAAAAATTAATCAAGACAGAAACTGAAATATTGTTTACATTTCTCATACATCATAAAAACATATTACGTATTAATACGTATTAACGTATTAATGATTATGATCGTGCCTCTGTACATTTTACATGATTTATTTATGAAACTCCTGAGTATGCTTTGTTTCAATTGTATTTGATCATTATTTTCCAACCAGTTTGGCATATGGGGGGTTTACGCAATTATTTCAAGTTGGAGTGGGCCATAGTTCTTTAGAACATTTTGGAACTCTTGTGATCAATGTTTGAAAACAATTCATAATGCATGTTCTCTATGTCATCATGTGCTGGCTTCAGCTTGAACCGATCAGAATTATTAGTGCTCCTACCACTTCTGTGTAAAATAACACAGAATACATGTGTGTTATATGTATGTATGTATAAACTGACTGAAATTCATAATAATCCATTTTTTGTTCTTTATTCCAAACTCTCTTTATCTCTTAAAATGAAATGACAGCTGTCTTTGCAGCTGTGCCCTTAAGACTGATATATGCACTGTTTGACCTCTGTTCTGATAGGCTGCCCTGTATTTGAACATAATACAGTGTAGCTTATTATGACACACCTGTGACGGGTGACTACACCACTTCTGCTGTGAATATTGACCAAGCTACTTCTCCTGTTCAAGCGGCAAAACAGAGCTGCAACCACCACTAAGTAAAGTATTAAGGAGTGCAATTACTGTTTTTTTTTCTATTGCCATTTGAGAGAAGTAATTAGTAACTTTGAAGAAAATACTTTTCTAACTATCTTAACACTAGTCACATCTTGATGTCCCATAGAAACTAACTTATTTATTTGGCAAATATGTTCCCATTGTAATTTAATGTTACGTTTTTAACGAGCAAAAACTAAATCCCAGTTGGGCTGGTTCTGCCCAATATTTGCTATTCTCATCAAGTCTACTTGATCAGATATGCCAAAATACTCTTTAAAATATGTGGGTGTAAATTTGCAAAAGAGTAAAAAAAATTGTACATTAACACATTTTCTGTTTTCCTGAAATCCCATAACAACTAACTAGTTTATTTGTTAGTGGTTAGAACTTAAGTTTTAACCACTTTAACACCTGGCTTATAATTCAATTATTCTTCTTAAGACTTTGTGAGCCATGTAGTAGAGTAAAATAACTTTAGTCTTAAGACGAATAACTGAATAATAAGCCTGGTATTAAAGTGGTCACACCACAGCACACAGTGTGAACAGCACAAAATTCTTTCTCTGCATTTAACCCATTCACCAAGTGAAGCAGCAAGCAGCCAGGAACACAGCACCCCAGGAGCAGTGTGTGGGGATGGTACCTTGCTCAAGGTCCCTCAGTGGTGCCACTATCAGTCCTGGGGTTTGAACCCACAACTTTCTGATAGCAGGGGCAACTCCCTAACCACTAGACCACCAGAGTGAGGATGTGAACTGTGGGCCTACACATGGTTAAGTGGTTTTGGCAAATTGTTTTGCAGTTTTTAAGAAGCAGAATCATGAATTGGTGGATAGTTCTCTAAACTGCTTCTACAGGTCTGACCTTAGAAGTGCTAAATCAGTTGAGAAAACAGTGGATTTGATTTCTCTTTGTCTTAAGTTTGATATGGTTGGCATTTCAAACATGACATTTGGTGAAATACAGCAGTAAAGGACACAAGGAAAAAAAACCCAATCAAGTAATTTCTGGAACAATTAGAATGGATCTGAGAGAACTTATTTACACTCTAGTCCCAACGCTATCTGATAATGGCTCGCCCTCCATTCATGCTTAACAAGCACGCCAACCAATTAGGCACAATGCAGAGATTAATTACACCAGCAGAGTGATTCATGCGTTCAGCCTGGAGTATCAACCACTCCGCGTGTGTGTGTGTGTACCCATGGGCACAACTGTGTGTTTGGTATTTGTGCATGTGTTTGAGGATCTAATTTTAAAAAAATAAAATAAATACATAAATAAATAATAGTTTTTAAAAACTCTTTTATCCTAGAGGATAATGGTATGATATGGTAATTTGAAGACATGAATTCATTGACTGTTCAAGCACATTTAGCGCAGGCAATTAATATTGCTCTTTGTGTCTGTTTGACCCATTTATTGCTGCCAAGATCTTCATCACAGCTCCTCCTACTGAATACAGACGTGGCTAGGGGCTAAAGAATGTTTCTACTCCATCAGGCCCTGGAGATGCTGCTTTAAGGTAATAGTTCATGACGATTTGAGACAGCAATGGCTTTTCCACTGAAAGATCCATTTGTATGTTTTTTTTTTAACCATAATTTCTGTTTTTCAAATCATATCATCATGGCTTGAAAGTAGTTCACAGTATGACACCTACTCATCAGTCATTTCTTCTGAAATCAAGAGAATTACTAGAGTTTGTCCCCCTTTTGCTGCAGGAACATTCTTGTGAGGATTTGATTGCATTCAGACTCAAGAGCATTAAGATAAGATAAGATAAGATAAGATAATCCTTTATTAGTCCCACAAGTGGGAAATTAGTGAAGTTAGGCATTGATGTTGGATGATTAGTTCTTGAGATAACAAACAAAATACTCCAACTCATCCCAAAGGTCTTCAGTGGTGCTCCATCAGTGCAGAGAAGACAGTTTCACTGCTCCACGGCCCAATACATATACCCCTGTAGCCGATGCATGGCATTGGGAATAGTTACCTTATGACATTACTCGCAGTCCTTTTTTTTTAGTTGAGTGTGATCAACTGAACACCTGCTTCAGCAATGGATGCACTTTGAAGAAGCTGAATTCTGTAATTAGAAGGGCTGTCTGGGTCCTTTTAAATATGCGGTGTATAAGCCTTAAATAAAGAGTTTTTAGCTACACAGACAAGATGTAGGTTCTTCAAAATGTAGTGATGTCTCTGCAGGTTTGTTTATTTTTTGTGTGTGGGTGGGAAGTGTCAGATTTAGCATGTAATGAAGTAAAGAAAAAAAAAGCAGTTGCCGTTTATACTGAAATTAATTAATATGCCTTTGAAAACACTCGCCTGTGGAAGCTCACCGGAGCACACTTCACTGTCCATGCAGTGTTGATCTTCAAAGGGGCTAAATGTCAGTGAGCACAGTAGCTAGCTACATTAACTACACTACCCAAAGCCCCTTGTGTGGCTCATACTGAAGCAGCCAGCGGTGTGTCGCTGGGTCTGTAATATTTCATCTAAATCTCTAGGCTTGCCGCGGCCTCATAAAGAAGGCACATGTCAGCTGCATAAACAAACCCCACTCAGCGTTTCATTCCTTTAGTTTTTCTTTATGCCGTTCTTCTCCAGCTCACAGGCACAGCAGGACGCTCCAGTTCTCATGCTCACAGAAAACAAGGCATCCTCAGCATCCAGTGATCGGCTCGTGTTCTCACAGATGCAGATGTGAGAAAACATGTCAGAGTTCATGGGCTTGAAAGAGTGAAGACAGGCGAAGAGAAAGGAAAAAGAATTACAAGAGAAGAAGCTGGGGGGACTAGCATGATCACTTTGGCTAAAATAGAGTGCTATCTATTTCTCTCTCTATCTATCTATCTCTCTGTCTGTCTATCTGTCTATCTATCTGTCTATGTATCTATCTATCTTTCTATCTATCTATCTAACCATCTGTCCATCCATCCATCCATCATTCCATCCATTCACACCCCCAAAAAAAGCAAATAATAATAATAATAATAATAATAATAATAGATACATTAACTGAAAAATCTTCCTTTGTGGAATACACCCCTGGTACACTTTGAGGTAGAAAGGAATGTGGAATATTGGGGGATGAAAAGTTTCTAAATATGTTTCAACTGTACTCCTGTCCTGCTGATAAAGTGCCCCCTTCTCTCTCTCACACACACACACATGCACGCCCACCCACCCCACTCCGATCTGGTCTTACGCATGAGCGCCTCTTGACATGAGCACTGTGTGCGGCGAAGGCCCAGTGACAGCAGATTTAAGTGCAGAGCTAATTAAAGCACTAAAAATAGAGAATGTGATGAATGTGCTGTCAAAAGTTTGTGTGTAAGAAAGAGAGAGAGCACATGGAGGAGAGAGTGAGAGGCAAGGGGCGTACATGATGCAGAAGTGTGTGGTAACGATAGAGGCAGTGTGTGTGAGTTCATGAGCGGGTTTAAGGGTGTTACTGTGTGTGTGTGTGTGTGCATGGTAGCAGCAGTGATCAATAGCACCAGCAGTGCGACATGGCGTTTTTCAGTAATGAAGCGGACAATTTTATCAGTTTAATTAACTGTAGGCTCGCTGCTGCTATTCCTGTGAATTAGACTTCAGTCCTTTTATCCTGACCCAAATACACACACGCACACACACCGACACACACACACAAACACGCACAAGCATAATCTTCATACACAGCAGCCACACATGAAACAGCAAAAACATGAGGTCTTTAAAAGACATGGCAAAGTAGGCAAACTACAATTTCAAAAGGCTTTTGTAATGAACGGTGCGCTCCTATTCAACTAGTTAACACTTTTATTTCTTTTCTTCTCTTCTTACAGCGTTATCTGCTCTGCACGCTTACACCACACTCTAAGGGCCCAGAATAGCGAGCAGTATTTGACATAAGGCCTTTTAGCTCAGATTGCTTTTTAGAAAGTTACAAGCTATTTCATTCGGACCGACTGCTGATAACAATTTAGTCCCACAGAGAAACTTGTTCTTGTTTTCTTACTAATTATGTCTCTTGTTGGCACACAGTATACACTATATGGAAAAAAGTATCGGGACACACCTGTTTTTCAGGGTTTGGGCTAGACCCCTTACTCCCAGTGAAGGGCAATCTTAATGCTTCAGCATACCAAGACATTTTGGACAACGCCATGCTTCCAACTTTATGGACACAGTTTAGGAAAGAACCTTTTCTATTCCAGCATGACTGTGACCCAGTGCACAAGGAAAGCTCCATAGTAACATGGTTGGATGAGTTCAATGTGGAAGAACTTGACTGGCCCGCACACAGCCCTGACCTCAACCCCATCCATCACCTTTGGGATGAACTGGAATGGAGATTGTGAGCCAGGGCTTCTCGTGCAACATCAGTGCCTGACCTCATAAATGCTCTACAAAATGAATCGGCACAAATTTCTCACAGAAACTCTCTAAAATCTTGTGGAAAGCCTTCTGAGAAGAGTGGAAGCTGTTATAGCTGCAAAGGGGGACCAACTCCATATTAAAGTCTATGGATTTTAATGCAATGTCATTAAAGTCCCTGTTGGTGTAATGGTCAGACGTCCCAATACTTTTGTCCATATAGTATACATGTACAGAGTGTTCCCTTTGATAAACTTAACACTGTCCTATAAATGTATGTATGTATGTATGTATGTATGTATGTATGTATGTCCGTATTTATACGCTTTCTCTACTTATATTATCTATACCAACTGGTCACTTATTCTCCCCTAAACTGCACGGTCCTAATTTTGGGTAACATTTGTTTAAGCTTGCATGTCTTTTGCATGGCTTGTTCCACTCATACAGCTTTCACAACCCTATACATTCTCCACAATCTCCCTCCCTTCTCTACTTCTATGCAGTTACACACTGAAGGGACATATTTCGCCCTTTTCTCTGGGGCAGTAAGACACAAGAATCATATACAAATTACACCATGGTGACATTTTTACTCATTAAACCTGAAAATGCAACACTGTGAAAAGAAAAACATTGCACTTTGCTTGCTGTAGTCAAGACATCATTGTTTTCCTGCTGATGTCTCAGCTTCTGTACACACGTGAGCCGTCCTAGTAATTTGGCAGGTACTGCATTCAGTCTCATGCAGCTAAACTGTCCTGTCAGTCTTACTGGTATTTCAGTGATGGCTTTTGTTCACGTGTGTTTCCTTCCCATTCAATTACCATTAAACTCCTATGTGAATTCAATGTGTGAAAGGGGCTCACATCTTGATTTTTTTAGATTGACAGTGAGCTTGATTGTATGCAAATGACTCGTAAAATTGACTTATACAGTTTCCATCACGTGGAATCAGAAAAAAAAAACAGTTAACTCTGGAAACCACCCTACAGTTTAGCGTGTCCAGTTGCATGAATGCTGTTTTGAATTAAGCACGATACAGAGCAGCCAATCAGAATAGTAGTCAGAATAGAAAGTTGCCACTAAAACAACCTAAGAGATGAAAAGAGATCATGGAAATAGTCACACAAACTATTTCTGGTGCATAAATTCAGCTGGTGGCCTAGTGGTTAGGGAGTTGCCCCTGTGATCAGAAAGTTGTGGGTTCAAATCCCAGGACTGCTGGTGGCACCTCTGATGTACCCTTGAGTAAGGTACCGTTCCCACACACTGCTCCCTGGGCTCTGTGTTTCTGGCTGCCCACTGCTTCATTTGGTGAATGGGTTAAATGCAGAGAATGAATTTCGTGCTGTTCACACTGTGTGCCGTAGTGTGTTCACGTATGACAAATGGACACTTTACACTGACACAAATGTCCTAAGTTGTGTAGCATTGTGATGGAATCTGTACTCCCTTGCAATCAAGATATGAATCAAGTGTCCTAAAAGGATTCATATTTATGGAAGATGATAACCCATTTCACGCAGACCTGCTTTGCCTTTCTCATTAAGCGATTTGCATGTAACTGTTTAACGTGTACTTCACTCTAATGGACAGATGAAGAATTTTCAACAGGAGGAAAAACAAAAAACAGATGCTTGGAAACTGGTCTGCAATTTTGTGCTTTGTAAGATTCTCACTCTGCCTCTGAGGTCCTGAAGCTTTTTATTCTTACCGCAAAATGACAGTGATATCTGTATGTGAATACTATCTATTACTGGGATTTTATTTTCTGTTTTCTGGAAGGCTGGCTCCTAGTGGTTTCTAGTCTGTGGTCGTTTTTGACTGGTCAAGGCAGCCAACCTCTGTTTAAACAATAATACTCCATGAAGCAGAGCACAATCTTGTTCAGGGACTTTGTGGTCCAGGGAGATGTCAGAGCTGTGGAGCTATAGAGAAATATAAGCTTTTTTCTCGCTTTCTCTTTCTCTTTCTCTCTCTCTCTTTCTCTTATTCTCACAATTTCCATTTTTCACCAATCTTAAATTTTTTTTCTCTTCATAACCATTTACTGCTTCACTTTTATGCTGTCCATTACAGATATCAAGCATCCATTACCTGGTATTGTTGTCACATTGATACCTGCAGAAAATGCTGTTTTTGGATATTAGAGGAAAAAAAGGAAAATACGATTAAATTATACAACACAGGGTTTTCTAATCCTAGCCCTGCTGATCCTGCACTGCGCACATTTAGTGCTTTGGCTTGTCTAGCACACCTGCTTCAACTCATTAAGTAATAAGCTCTGTGTGCTCTGGATTAGGTGTGTAGGATAGGGAAAACACATGGCTGGAATTGGGAACCCCTGCTGTAACAGATCTGGCCCGAAGTATCACAGAATTGTTTGTAGCACGACAGAACATAAAGCAAAGCAAACATAAAGCATTAAGTATGTTACATAATAGCAACAATAGTCACATGTTGTCTAACATTAACACTGAGAAGCTAATTAAGTTTTGCTACGGTCATATGCAGTGCCATAGTGGCCTGCTGCTTATAGTGGCATCAGGTTCAATTTGTTGTTTAACAGTGATGCTTTCATAATAAAACAATTAGTCTGACAGTGAGAACAAAGAGCTAGCTGAATTCTTTGTAACTTATAGACCACATTCTTTCTGTTGTGCTATACAGAGAGCTATACAATGCACAGACTAACCAAGATTCAAGATTCAAGTTTGTTTATTTGTCACATACCGGTTCTGCAGTGAAATGTGTTACCTAGGTTACTCCTGGACTGTGCCTTCAAAGTAACAGTAATAAATTCTCCCATTCTCACTCACTTTCTGTAACCACTTAATCCTCACTAGTCTCGCGGGTACCTGGAGCCTATCCTGGTGTCATGTCGGGTATAGTAGAAGGACACATGTGCAGGAATCAGCTTAAGTGCTTAAAGGAGTTTTTAATGAAACTCAAAACAAGATCAAACTCAGAGCTCAAAACTCAA
>JBBPCZ010000163.1:10268922-10284805 GCA_037974445.1 Brycinus macrolepidotus | reverse complement strand
CCCGCACAGAGCCCTGACCTCAACCCCATCCAACACCTTTGGGATGAACTGGAACGGAGATTGCGAGCCAGGCATTCTCGTCCAACATCAGTGCCTGACCTCAAAAATGCTCTATTGAATGAATGGGCACAAATTCCCACAGAAACTCCAAAATCTTGTAGAAAGCCTTTCAAGGAGAGTGGAAGCTGTTATAGCTGCAACGGGGGGACCAACTCCACATTAAAGTCTATGTATTTGAATGCAATGTCATTAAAATCCCTGTTGGTGTAATGGTCAGGCGTCCTGATACTTTTGTCCATATAGTGTATAACTTAAAATGTACTTTTTAAATAATATGCTTAATTTGAAATGACAGTCATGTATAACTTTGTATTATTGATTTAAAATATCATTTATTTAAAATAAATGCATTTATTCAAGTGTACTTCCTTAAAGCATAATGCGTAATGTATTTGTGTAAACATATATGTATTTGTATATTTATAAAGTATAATGTAAATGAATTTTTTGAAAGTACATTAAATAAAAAATGTACTTTCAGTTACTTTTATATACTTCAACTCACCGTTCATATTTCATACAAAAGTATAGTTTTTTTTCATAAGGGGATTCCTGAATAACATGGCATCTGTGCCTCAGCACCATGATTTGTGTTGACCTCTATTAAGCCTGTTACACCAAGCTAGGTCTCTCATTTTCCCTCTGTACCATGGCTGGCTTTATTACCAATTTTATAAAAGGTCGTTCTCCTTTGTACAACATCTCTCTTGTTCTCTCTCCCTCCCTCTTACTCCCTCTGTCTCTCACACACAATCACAAGCAAGCGACCATTCCGTAGGCTCCGTCTCTTTGATATTTTCCTTTTCTGTGTCAGAAGACTGAAAACAGACTCTTAACCCCGCATTGAATTGAAGCATGAATCGGAAATCCAATCGGGCCTTTGACAACACATGTTCTCCGCGATATTGAGAACACGTTCCTTCCCACTTAAATCAACCGCTTGCCACAGATCACAGCCTTATTCCTCTGCAGGCGTCTTCAGAGTTCACTAAGCTGACCTCTTTCATTTCATAAGCCATGGCTGAATTCATTAATAGCAGAAAGTACAGAGCTAAAATGGGAAATAAAAAACTAAAGTGTAACCTTGATGTCACTTATTGAGATGCTTCTGTCTTCTTTTTCTCCTTTCTGTGTTTTTCTCCCCACTTTTTCATTGCAGGCCTATAATTGACCTCTGATTATTGCACATTTAATTGGATTTCTCTCAGTTTGGGGGTGGGAACAATAGCTTGGCGAAGAAGAAGAATATTTTTTCAAAGCCCCCTGTTGACCTTCAGGCATATTTAAATTGTATTATGTCCTCATTAGGAGCATGTGCCGATTCCCTGCACGCTGCCCTGCCTTCCAATAAAAGCAGCTCTGGACCTTACTACTCTCCTTCAGGTCCTCTCTGACCTTCGCTTTGCCTCTTTATGCTGCGCTGCTCCAATGCTAATTACAGAGCATAATCGCAGATGAATTATTGAATAATCCATTACGGATATGCAGGAGGGGCTTATTTGTTGTTTTAATTGGTCCATTGTTGTTTTAGGGGGGTAAGGAGAACATTTCTTGCCAAAAGAAACAGACACTTTTGAGGATGTGGGTGGCATTTGGCATGGTAGGCTCTGGTCGGTGTGTTTGTGTGGGGGGATTTGTGATGAGTGTGTACAGAATTGGGGCTTGAGTGGGGCTTTGGTGGACTGATCAATAATCGGCGGTCTGCCCAGCAAAGGGCCTTTTGAATGAAAAACAATTTTCTAAGGCTGTAACCAAGGTAACGAGCTGACTTGACAGCAGGTTTGTCAAGGATGAAATGTGGGCTTGTAATCTGAGGAATGGAATGAAAATGCGCTGAAAAATGGCATGATTAATGTAATTACTGAAATTAAGGAAATGCTTGTAGGCGCCGGAACAGCTTAGATAAATTGAAATGAAATGCATATGCAAAGTGTATGTGTATAATGCAAGCATTATTCATTCCTTCTTCTTTTTTTTCACAAGTGAAAAATCCTCATGGTGGGCAGGATTTCAGATTCTAATGCTTTTAAAAACCCTGCCGAACCCAGACACAACAGAAAATCAGTGCAAGAACCCCCTACCACCCTAAAATTAGCGCAGAGCTATCTATCATAATTAATGCAGTCAGAAACAAAGGATTATGCTGTGTCTGTGGAAGAGAGAGCGGGGGGGGTGGGGGGTTGGGTGGGTGGAGGGGGTTTAGGGGATTAAGCTGTGCATACATTTGTTATTAAGGGAAAAGGTCACAGAATGATATCACCCAAAACCTGATTAGCAAACGGGCTTCATGCCCAGTGAATCAATGCCTACTTTTACCCAATAGGCTCTTTGCAACTCACACACACACACACACACACACACATTTACAACAAGAAGAAGAGTGCCTCAAGGGAGCAGAGGAGTGAACTCTGTGTGTGTGTGTGTGTGTGTGTGTGTCCGTCTGCTGGGAATCACTGGTCGCTCTTGACAGTCTTTACAGATCAATTACCTCTTTGCCAGCCATGTGAAAGGCCGAGGCCTGAGGCTGCATTAGTTAAATTTGACACCAAGAGAGGCAGACAAGTTCACTGCTGTGCCAAAGCAACCCCTGCCCTGTGTCCAGCCTGCATGAGATATTGCAGTCTACTCCCAGACGCCAGGCTCTTGCTATGCTGACAAAAATGAAGATTCCAGCCTCCTAATTTATAATGACACTGCTTAGAGCCTCCGAGCTGTGATGGCATGGGCAGCAGTGTTGTGAAGTCAACAGGTACAGCCTGCAAGAAGTTGCAGCTATTGGTAGTGATAATAAAAGCCTTGTGGACCTGAAGTGTGGACCCACGTACAGATCCCAGTAATACATTATTTTAAGGAATTACTTACAATGACTATTAGCAAGACCAAGTACATATAAGCATTTCATATGCAACCAAGCTTTGTGAGACCCCCTCATTAATTCTTGAGACCCCTTAAAGGCTCGACAGCAAAGTTTAGGGGATGAAATGAGTCTTTTTGAGTCTCCTCATTCCTCCATTAACAAATATTTTGTTTCCTTATTCCACCAAATTGCCACCAGCTGTTTTGAACACTGATCATTAATAAAGGCTAGTAAATGCTAGTATTACAACATTTCGGTTGTAAGTGTTTTAGATATGTACACTACCGGTCAAAAGTTTTAGAACACCCCAATTTTTTCAGGTTTTTATTGAAATTCAAGCAGTTCAATGTCTCATTGTGCTCTGAAATGAAAGCATAGAACAAATAAACAATTGAGGGTAAAAAAGAAATCATGGAATCCATGTATGAACCAAAATTTATTCTAAACTATTGACTTATCAAAGTAGCCACATTTTGCAGATATAACAGCTGAACACACTCGTGGCATTCTTTCTACAACAGAAATCAAATATTATGCCGAAAGTTCTTCCCAACTCTGTTGCAGAAGTTCCCATAAATGTGTGGCACTTGTAGGTTGCTTTGCTTTCACTTTTCTGTCCAGTTCATCCCAAAGCAGCTCAATGGGGTTTAAGTCTGGAGACTGCTGGCCACTCCATGTTTTCAAGCTTACCATCTTGTTCTTTTTTCCTAAGGTTCTGGGATAGCTTGGACTTATGTTTTGGGTCATTATCTTGCTGTAGGATAAACCCCTGACCAACTAGGCGCATATCAGAGAGTACTGCATGGCGCTGCGTAATGCTGTGGTAGCTGTTTTAGTTCAGGGTGCCTCTCACTCTGTACAGACCATCACACTTTCTCCTCCATGTTTGACAGTTGATGCCGCACACTGAGGAACTATCCTTTCGCCTACTCGATGATGTACTCTTGGGCACTTACCCTCTTAGCTGTTTTTCCTTGCTTGTGTATTAACCTCTGACTTTTTTTTCTTTTTGACAGGGTTTGTTGGGGTGTGTAACTTAGCTAGCAGTAACTTGCTTAAAAGCAGATGTTGATTTTAGTACAGCTTTACAGGTATGAAGAACATATGTGGACTTCTTAAGCTCTGATGTGCATTGCTCTGGATAAGAGTGTCTGCTAAATGCCGTAAATGCCGTAAATGTACAAAAATCCTGCGTGATGAACCGAAGATCTCAAATTTTGATTCATCTGTCCATAACACCTTCTTCCAGTCTTCAGTAGTCCATTGGCGGTGTTTCATGGTCCAGGCAAGACTCTTTTTCTTATTCTGACATCCTAACAATGGCTTTCTTGCTGCAACTCGACCTGTCAAACCTGTAACTCAAAGTCTTCTATTTACAGTTGAAAATGAGACTTGCTTACTATGACCACCATTAAGCTGTGCTTGAAGCTGTGGTCCTGTGAGACGCCTATCATGCAAGCCGTTGACTCTCAGAAACTTGTCCTCTGATGCTGTTGTGGCTTTGGGTCTGCCAGACCTCTTCTTGTCAGAGTTCCCCCCAGTTTCTGAGTGACTTTTGATGGTGAAGGAGACTGTACTCACTGACACCTTTACTTTCTTTGCAATTTCTCTGTAGGACAGACCTACACTTTAAAGTGTTATGATGGTCTCTCTCTCTTCCATTGTTAATTGCCTTTTTTGGGCCATTTTTATAGCAACACACTACTTTCTGCAGTACAACACTGTTCAAATAATTCTCATGAGGGTATGGTACCACAGTGTGTTACAACACTACTTTTATGCAGACAAAGGGGGTTGTGAGTAATCAGGAATAGTTGGGACACCTGTAGGGATTAGTAGCACCAACTTTCTAGGCTTGATCAGCCTCCATTGCTGCAGAACAGCTTTAAGGTGTTAACCAATTTCTTGTTCCCTGAAGAAGGTCTTTTTGCATAATTCTAAAATGTACATTATTTCCCAGTTTTGGGTAACCTTACCTTTTTTTTAACCTCTGGCATTTCACCTCTTACCTTTGTACCATTTCAAGCTATTCATTGGACTTGAACTGCTTGAATTTCAATAAAAAACTGCAAAAATTGGGGTGTTCTAAAACTTTTAACTGGTAGTGTATGATTGTAAAAAGGGGCCCTTCCAAATGTTAACAAATTATTTAAAAATAGTGTAAAAATGATACAAAGATTTAAAGGATTTTTGTTAATGAATTACAAGATCATAAGTGGAACTTATTCTTTATTCATAACCACTTTATTACACTTAGCAAGTGCTTACAAATAATATGTCCAGGTGCTGTACAACTAAAAGTGCGCATCCAGACTTTATAGCAAAATACAGCGCAGCTGGAGGAGAACATTACCTGACAACTCTGCCATGTTAGCTAACCGATATAAGTGCTCTTCCTAACTCCCAGCACTTTATGACTGTGGGACAACAGGGGATAGAACTTGCGACTTCTTGACGACTGGACTAGATGGTTCCACCACATGGGAGCCCTGACATACTGTTATTTAAGACAGTATCGTTCTTGTAATGTATTGTAAAATGACTATGTTCAATTGTATGCAGCTTTTGAAACATGACCATTTACTAGCGTTCAGATTTCTCATGATGTATGTCTTTCTGCTGATCTTTCTGACGGCAGTGTGTTTGGTCAGTTGAAAGTCTGGCCCTTGTTGACTCTTGTGACTAAGTCATGTCACTATGACAGACAAAGATCAAAGTTCACTGTGGGTGGGCACCGGTTTCTCCACTAACAAGTAGCAGGGGCACCTTAAATCATACAGAATTCCAAGCTTTAAACCGCGGCCTGTCCTTACCATTAGTGATGGCTAAATCTCCCCTCCTTTTTCATTTCTTCTCTCTCGCTCCCCTCCTCTCCCAATCGCTGCCTCTCTCGCAATCAGATGTGGATTCTGACCCAGTTCTATCTCCCCAGCTTTGTTCAGTCGTCCATCGAATGTGCCGTCTTCGTCTGCAGACAGACAGAAGGACTTTATAAAACTTTTATTCCAGCTGCAAGAGGAGAGAACAAACAGCAGCGACAAAGCAAAGCCACCAAAGGGAATAACAGACAAAGGAGAGATTGCATGAGCGGAGAGACAGCATGCTCTCCTTAATGCCAGAATGATGGGCTGTCCAATGAAGCCGTTCAGCACTCAGCTTCTGAGTAGAATTGTCACAAGCCTTATTTCATTTATTAGTTATGAGTTAGATGCTGTGAGGTTTACCACCTTACAGAGATCCACTCTTCGTTTGAAGTTTCAAAGCTTGAAATAACTTGGAGTTGGTAAGTGGAGCAGCCTCCCACAATTTTCCTTCTGACTGCTTTCCTTCTGGCTGATTGACATTATATCGTTTATCATATTCATAAGACAAAACATGGACTTTTCTTAGTCATTTAGCACCAGAGTGCAAAGGATTCACAAACAGTCACAATTAGAAAGTTCAACAAACTGCTCTATGAATATTCAGGGCTGCTTTTATTCAATAATTAACATGCAAATGATTAGGCAATGGCTGCATTTAATCTCCTCAGGGTTCTCTCAAACACTCAAAGTGCTTTCATCACGATATTTTATCATATTCTCAAGATGCTTAAATCATGAAAAAGACATGGAATTAAGACAGAATGGAATGAAGACATTATTTAACAAGTTTTGGTGTATTTCATTGTGCACATCACAAGAAATATCTGTCTTGGTCTTCCCCTCACTGGGCACTGTTTAAGGCCCACCTACCCAGATAGTATTTGAATGATATTTACCATTCCCAGGCACTGACACTGTTGATCTGTCACCAAAAATATCTGGTCGAAAGTAGTACTGTGCTCAGAACCATCTGACACAAATTGTGCATGGCAACAGGACAGTCTAACTGTGTGTTTCTGATAAAGTGGGTGCTTAGTACTTCAAAAAGGGTGTCTTCTATGCATGCAATAACATACGGAACTCCTGCACTGACACTTTTACTTATTCTTGCATTGACTCCTCCCACACTCTGCTGCTAATTGTTATATAGTTGTACTTGTATTTGACTTGTTGCACTGTTAATGTTAATGTGGCACACGTTATATGTCTATACCTATGTTAATTGTCTAGGCTGTGAAGAAGCATTCAAGTAAGAATTTCATTGTACCTTGTACACTGTACTCTGTACATATGACAATAAATCTTTGAATCTTTGAATCTTTACATGTGAATGCAGTGACGTGCGAGTTGGCATGCACACATACACAGTAGGTTTGAAAGGACCCTCCCCCCTGAACTCAAAGTGATGACTGTCTAATGCTGAGGACACAGATATTGGAAAAGAGAGCCACAACATCACAAAAGAAGAACATTCTCATAAAATGAAAGATAAATTTGGTCCCTTTTTCTCATTATCCAGAGTAATCCTCCAGGGAAATAATGAGATTTAATGAGCCATGTTTAGATGTGTGAAGAAAGGGACTGCACTTTTTTTCTCATTTAAAAATAGACCCATTGGATTTTAAAAGTTCCTTCTGTCCCTCAAAAGTGGCAATGAAATGGGCCCTATTCGGCTTTTTTTTCAAGGCACAGTAAAACTCAGTAAAGGCTTTGGTGCAGCAGAGAGTATAAATGCCACCGTGGCCTACTGATCCAGGCTAAAATGTCTTTGCCTCAGGGCAATGCTTACCTTTCACTTTATATTCTTTTTGTCTTTCATTATTATGGACAAAGCCCATGACTGAACTTCTATACCTCTGGCACTAATACTTCCTGCTGCAGCATTTTGTAAAGGCATTTTAGCAGCTTTTTAGCATGTTTTCGGTGTTTTTTTGACCCATCAGACCAACTATGCATCTTGTCAGATGACACAATGCCCCATATCATCTGCTTCGTTTGGTTAACTTACGCATCTGGTTTGATATCTGGCTACTTTAAATTCCATAACCAAACCTTTGCTGATCCCGTTTATGGATTCAAGGTTTCATTGTCTTCCACTTTTATGCATGCCCCCCTTCGATTTGTCCATGTTCGAACATGCCCAGTTGCTTAATTCCTTAGGGATTCTACATCATATTAATGATTTCTCTTAATCCCTAGCTACCTTTTCTCTTTTCTGTTACTTGGCACTCCTACCACAACGAGCAAAACACACTCTTTGCTCCATGACCACTAATGTATTCATCAACTGCACAGGACACAGATCATCTCCACAATCAGCACAATACAAACATACAAACATACATATAAACAGAACAAACCCGTACTTAATTAACCTAGTAACTAAATGCATAGAAGTATCGGGATACCGTATCTAATTTGTGAATTCAGCTGCTTTAAGGTTAAACCCATTGCTTATACAAGTGTTCATTTGTGCACATACACAGTTTATGTAATCTCAATAGAAAAGCACTGTTAGTAGAATGGGAAGCTCTGGTAAAGCTGCACATGCCCAACATGCCCAATGCCACACATCACCTAGAGGATTACAAAGCATCCCAGCGGTGGACTGTGGAGCAGTGGAGTTGTGTTCTATGGAGTGATGAAGCATCATTGAATATTTTGGGATGAGTTTGAGTGGTGCTTCAATACTATCATCCAACATCAGTACCGGACCACAAAAATTGTCTTGTAATTAACTGCAGACGTAGCAATGTTCCGACAAATGCCCTGTCAATACCTTTGATTTTAGAAATGCTGGATAATCAGGTGTCTACAGACTTTTGGACATAAAGGGTTGGTTTCCCAGATGTGGATTTAACCTTTTTTTTAAAAAAAGTGCCACAAACAGTTTATGTAATGCCAGTTTCACCTTTTCATGATGGCTAGCAGTTTAGTGTAACTTCAGCCTTCAGCTAGTGTAACTTCTTTCTGTAGTCTCAGTTCTAGCATTTTTGGGTAGCATTATAAAATCTAACCATCTTATTTGTTGTTTATAGTTTTTGCTTGGAATTTTTGCTTGGGATTACTGGCAGTAGAATGAGTCATACTGAGGAGCTCGGTGACTTAAACATGGCACCATTATAGGATGTCACTTTGCCACAAGTCAGTTTGTGAAAGTTTTGCCATTAAGTCTCCTTCCATTGTGAAATGGAAGCATCTAGGAGCAATAATAGTTCAGCCACAAAGCTGTCGACCACCCAAACTCACAAAGTAGGGTGCACCAAGTTGTGGAAACTGGAGTGGGTATCCTCTGATGCATAATTCACCACACAATTCCCAAACCACCTCTGAAAGAAACTCTGGATTGTTTTCCTTAGTTTAGGCTTAGCCACTTAGTTCCAGTGAAGGGTTAATTTCAATGCTACAGTATACAAACATTTAACAATGTTATTAGAATGGGATGTCCAATAAACATATATAGGTGTTATGATCAAGTGAACCTCTAGGATTAACAATTTAAAGGTGAAATGTGAGTCTGGTGTTTTCAATCAATGGGATGATCAGGTGTGAATAGGCATCCTGTTTTCTTTAAAGAACAGGGATCTAGCAAAGTCTGATCTTCACAGCACATTTGTGGATGGGTATCATGGCACAAACAAAGGAGTTTTCTGAGGACCTTAGAAAAAGAATATTGCTGCCCATCTACAATTTGCTAAAGATCGCATGGCCGAAAGGTATTAAAAAACTGTTTTGAAACCAAAAGACAAATTTTTGGTTTAAATAAAAAGAATGATGTGTGTACTTCTCTTTGGTAAAAAGGAAAATACTGCATTCCAGTACACTTTATCCCATCTGTGAAATATGGTGGTGGTAGTGTCAGGGTTTGAGCCTGTTTTGCTTGATATGAGCCAGGATTGCTTGTCATCATTGATGGAACAATGAATTCTGAACTGAACTGAGCTGTCTGAACTGAATCTCACAAGAAAGTGGATCATACAGCAAGACAACAACCTTTAGCACACATACTTTTCTACCAAAGAATGGTTAAAGAAGAATAAACGCAATGACTTGGAATGGCCAAGACACAGTCCACCCCCTAACCTAATAGGAATATTATGGAAGGACCCGAAGGAAACCATTTATGTGGGGAAACCCACCAACATGCTGTACGGAGGACTGATTCACAGTTACTGGGAATGCTTAGTTATAGTTATTGTTTCACAAGGGGGTCATACCAGATACTGAAAGCAAAGGTATATAATATTGCATCATTTTGATGATGTTTTAGGTCATATTTATGCAAAAATATAGAAAACTATAAAGGGTTCACAAACTTGCAAGCACCGCTGTTTCTAGCAGATAGTGTACTGGTAGGAGTGTTGTGTTTACAGACACATATGCATCTGAGATGGACTTATGGACTGTTATAGACACTACGCTCACTCACCAATGGGTGGTGAGGTAAAACTGAATAGGACGGTTATAAGAACATAAAGCAACAAGTGAGGAAGAAAAGTCCAGGAGGCTATGTCAGTGTAAATGATTTCTAAAAGTTCTCCTTTGACTCATTCACCAAAATAGCAAACTGGTGACAAGGATAAGTGCGTTAGTACTGGGTCCACCACCCTTTCTTCCTCATGCTATTGAGCCGTTGAGACAGTTTATGGGGCAGAAGATTTTTGCCAACTACATGCTAGTAATAAATGCTGCCTGAGGCACTTGACCAGGAGATACACTGTCTGGGTCCAAATAGACAATGCCTGTTCTGGAGCAAGGTGCGACATATAAGGAGGCCACGGCAGTCCTTGGGAAACACTTTGTCCCCAAAGTCAGTGTGGTGGCCTAAAGACACACATTCAAACAGCATGTCCAATGAGCTGATGAAATTGCATCTCAGTATGTGGCTGCTTTGAGAGTCTTAGTTACATGGTGTGGCTTTGGACAAATGGAGAGTGAGATGATATGAGATCATATCATTTCAAATGCTTATTTCAGTGCTGTAAAGGACAAGTTACTACTGGAACAAAATCTTACACTGGACCGAGCTCAGACAATCATAGACCAGGTGGAGGCAGCAGTTAAAAATGCCACAATACTTTCTTCAACCAGAACATCCCCACTGCCACAGTACAGGCTGTTGGAATAGTAAATACGCATTTTTTTTAGGGAAAAGAGAGACATGACCTGCTACGTTTCTGCCGCCAGACCATCGCAAAGTGACGAGCACTAACCAATGCAATGTAAATGCTTCAGATATGCACTTGGCTAATGATAAAAATTGCCCAGCTGCTTCAGTAAAATGCTGCTGGATAAAGGGACAATTCTTTAAGGCATGTGAATCAGCTACAAGTGAGGTTAGAGAAGTCCCAAAGCAAGCTGTGCTCTGAGTAGATTGTGTTAACTTTGTGACGGCAGCTTATGATAAGATCACCTGCCCTGTTGACATTGAAACACCAGTGGGAAATTCTCACGCCCTAGAGCTAATTGTAGATACTGGAGCTTCTGTATCTATTCTGCCAGAGACAATGTGCAAGCAATATTTTGCAAACTGCTTACTCAGAGAATCTAAAGTCAAACTAGTGACTTATCCTAAAAGTGTGTTACCTGTTACGGGCTGTCCACCAGCTGCAGCTGCCATAGTGGATCTAAGCAATAAATTTCCAGCCTCCTTCTGCAAAGCTGGATCACCTTTATTGAGGCCTGGAATATATTAAAGCACTAAATATGAGCATCATTGGAAGCAAGGTGAACTACATTAAGGAAGATGATGCAAATGTACCACCTGCTTTCTTACTACACACTGTGTATAATGTCAGTTCTGCTCCACCCCATCAAGGTGCAGGTAAACAGCACAGTGAAGCCTGTCAAAGGTAGAGACGCCATTGAGGAAATTTAAGAAAAGGTTAGCAGAGCTCAACAGTTTACAACAAGCAGGCTCTATAAAATGTGTGTATCTAAATGGGTGAGTCCCCTAGTGGTATAATTATGGACTCTTACACTTTCCCTTAAACGGAGGCCTTTTTTGCACGACTAGCAGGTACTACACACTACAGCCAGTCTGACTTGAGTTCAGCTTACCACCAGCTACCTCTGCACCAAGAGCCACAAGCTAACTGCTTTCATAGCCCATAACAGCATCTTCCAACTGAGTTCCATTTGGCCTGGCATCAGCACCATCTGCTTTCCAGAAAATGATACAGATAATCCTGAAGTATCTACCTGGAGTATAAAACTACTTAGATGCCATAATAGTCTATGGAGACTCAAACGAAATGTGTGACAGGCAAAGCTGTCCTTCAGTGTCTTGGGGATACCGGCCTTCAGATCAACTTTGACAAAAGCTCATGTCTAGGGCATGTCATTTCTAAAGAAAGTCTGTGCATAAACCCGGATCATCTGACAAAAGGTTCACCTAAACTTAAACCAATGCTTCTGAAAGGTAAACATAGATGGCCCTTGGCATCTATGACCCCAAGCTACCTACCTTTATCACTACAGATGCCTCAGACTACAGATTGGGAGCTGTTCTGATGCAACCGTGCTCAGACTATGCTCAGTGCATTGTTGCCTTCATTCCCGTATGCTGTCAGCTGACGAGAGGAAGCGCTCCACTACAGAAAAAGAGGCCCTAGCTTATGTATGGACAGTGGAAAGATGTTAAACATACATATGGGGACACAGATTTACACTCTGAACTGACGAACAAGCTCTTACCACTCTCCTCAATACCAAAGCTTTAACAGAGCTGGTATAGGGATTGCAAGATAGTCCACTATGCTAATGAGTTTTCAGGGAGATGTGCAATACCATCCACATGGTTAGAATCTTATGGCAGGCTGCTGCACTGCTGTGGATTCTGAGAAAGACTAATTCAAAGAGCTCAGATTTCTCGTCTCTTTTAAGTCCCTTTAAGAGAGGACAATACATCTGCCACATGAAGTCCACCAGTGTGCAGTTCACAGGAGACAACACCTCAAAGAGCTTTACTAGTGGCCACACAGGGAAGACCTAGTCCACATAGTTCTGTTGTGTGAGGCCCTTTTCAGCATTTGGCTGTTCATATTGTGGGTTTGTTTGAATATGGAGCCTAGGACTGCTGATTTGCCATCGCCCTCACTGACAATTTTATCAAATGGACAGACGTAGCCTTTACTTTGGCTGCAAATAGACCCACAGTCATGACGCTTCTGGCTTCTGTCTTTGTATGTTAAGGAAACCCCTGTGCCATTACAACAGATAATGGGCCACAGTTCACTATTTATGCCTTCACTGAGTTCCTGAGAGAAAAAGAGATCAAGCACATCAGTACAAGTGTCTACTACCCTCAAGCTAATTGATGTGTTGCATGGTTTAACAAAGTGCTAAAAGACTTTATTCAAGCGGCACAAGCAGATAAACAACCATGTAAGCCTACAGTAACTGAGATGCTTCACAGCTACCATGCCACAGCTAAAGCAACAACCACTGAATCCGTCTTTCAGCTCAAGAGGTGGGAGACCAGTGCGGACAAAGCTACACATCGTACCACCTCCCAGAGACAGAGGAGAATACAATCAAGTTAGGGTGAGAGTAGTCCGACAGCAAGTCAAGAGTAAATTCTAACTGGACAGCGAGAGGAGTCACCAGAGACTGGTGCAGGAGAGGAAAACATCAGCCCAGTAAAGACTTTAGCAAGACAAACTGCTCATCATGGACACAGAAATGTAATGGCATAGGTTTGAGTATAAGACAAGAAGACAAGTAAAGGGTATATGCAGGTCACTGCCCTATACATAGTGTTTTGAGAATTATATATAGCACAGTTCTGGGCATAACTTGTTTTAAATACCTTTAAGAATTTAGATTGGTTACAGAGCCCTTATGTTATTCAGATATTTATGGCTTATCACAGTGGTCATGACTTAGCACAAGTACTATATACACTTTATTCTGAAGTACAGTAGAACAGCAGAGCCACTTTTCTAATAGTGGTTCCTGGAAAAATATTGTTCCAGTTTACATTAACATTATCTACAGCTGTAATTATATACCCATATAATAAGTAGAAAATGTTTAGAAAAATGAAGTTACCTGTTGCTATTATGCAGCAGAAGGAAAATGCTTAATGCTGCTTATGCTACGTTCAGTTCATAATGAAGTAGTGGTATTTCCGTGAGTCCCGGGGGAGATGTTGTGTAAAGTATAAAGTGTCCATTTGTCATACGTGAACACACCACAGAACACAGTGTGAACAGCACGAAATTCTTTCTCTGCATTTAACCCATTCACCAAGTGAAGTAGTGGGCAGCCAGGAACACAGCGCCTGGGGAGCAGTGTGTGGGGACGGTACCTTACTCAAGGGTACCTCAGTGGTGCCACTAGCAGTCCTGGGATTCAAACCCACAACCTTCTGATCACAGGGGCAACTCCCTAACCAGTAGGAGACCAGCTGTTGTGTTTACAGACACAACAGAGATGGATTCTGATACTGTAGACTGTCATAGACACTACACTTCCTTGTGAGTGGGTGGCACTGTAAAAGTGACTAGGATAGAGACTGCTGTAAGAATGTAGAGAACTAAGAGGAAGAGGAGTCCAGCAGGCAAAGAGTAACAAAGGAGGATTTCTAATTTGAGTGCGCTGTTGTCTTTTTGTACAAAGCATTTTAGCCCTTGGTCAGTTTTAGGCAGACAGTTCTAGCCAAAAACAGGCACCTATTATCCAGCATCAGTACCTGACCTCACAAATTCATTTGAATCCTCGCAGCAATGTTCCTTCAAACTCACTATTAATGTCTTTGCTTTAAAAAGAAGCCTTAGATAATGTGTGCATTTGTCTGCATACTTTTGGACACACAGAGTTGATGTCCCAGACATCCACAACAGGATATTTCAGTGATTCCACAGCAAGAAAAAACAGTTTTCATTTTTGTAAATGAGATATTTGATGGAAAGACACTTTTAAAGGTCAAAAGAACTGTCACAAAATGTAAATGTTCTTTCCAATTTTCAATATTACATATTGTCTTATTACCTTATGTTCAGTAATAACTTGTATTTGTGTGAAGGTATGATCAGTACCTCATATTGTGCAGTCTGTTACTGTTATATTGAAAATATTTTTAGATCCTCATAAGGGATGATGGTTTTAGTGTACATTTCATAAAACTGGCAAATCTCAGTCCATTTGTGGTGCCTGTAGATTGTGGGAAATTTAAGTTAAAGTGACTTACTTTCTTTCAGTAGAACAAAAAGTGTGCAACTAAATATGAATGCTGCCTATAATGATGCTGCTTCAAGAATCTTAACATAGTTGTAAAAAAAAAGTGTTCTTTTAAGAACAGTAGGATCAAAAGAAGAAGGGCATCCTCTGTGTGTGAATGTGAAATACAGGCCTCGGGTCATGTAACGGCACAAAAACATTGTTTGATTTCAGTATCCTGGTGCTATCCAGTGTACAGAGTTCTTGTATATTCAAAATTAAGGCTCATGTTTAATAATGCCGTACTTTGGCCTACCCACCGGGCAAAACAACTTCTCCAAATTTGACTGGCTCACAGCTTGAAGCGGCTTTAAAACGAGCACGGTTGACTAACTTTTTGTAATTGTAACTAGATTTCCTTCAATCCTTGCATCAACATTCACTGCGTTGATCATATTAAATGTAGTTTTTTGGACACATTAGATTTCTTATTAGAAAAAGAAAAAAAGAGCAATATAAAACAACAAATTAGGTTATCATTAAAAGTATGCAGAACAGTGTAAATATCTCACTTCCCACTAAATCAGAAGTTGTTCTGGGGCATTAGTTTCATACTACTTAAACACTAAATGCTATTATTTTGTTAATGGGTTAATTTAAGTAAAATTTTAGTCATATGGGGGAGATACACATTTTTGAAAAAAATATATGGCTTACAATATATTTATACAGTGGTACCCCGCTTAACGAACGCCTCACAGAACGAATGTTCCACATAACAAAAGCCGCCGCGACCGCGCGCGTGACTCGCCGAACGAACGCGTTTCACACAATGAACCGCACGTCGCACGAGAAAATAGAGATTTACATTAAAAAAATGTCTGAATCCGGCCAGATGTGTCTCAGATGAAGACAAAGCATCATGTTGTGTTGTTTCTCC
>JBBPCZ010000163.1:10230322-10258661 GCA_037974445.1 Brycinus macrolepidotus | reverse complement strand
TATATATATATGTATTTATATATCTGCAGGGAAATTCAGATCAGTATGCTGAGAAGTTGAATTAAACATAATTAATGCCACATAATTATTCATAACTTGCTCAACACGGAAAGGCCAGATAAAGTGGGTGTGTATTTTTTCCTTCATACCAGGCTTTGAGGGCGACTCCTGCTGTGAGGAAGAACGAAGTAATGGATTCAGTGGGCTGACTAAGACTGCTATTTCTCGATCTTTTTTCTGGACAACCTATAATTGAAAATGTAGAAATGACTTTTAATTAAACCAACATATTACTTTGGACTGCAACTGCTAACATGTAAATGAGTGCACTGAACATATAAGGCAAAAAATAATCCATTACTGGTATGGGTGAGTTTATATATATATATATATATATATATATTTATTTTTTCATTATGTTTTATCGTGCCCGTCTAGCTCTGCGGAAGCACTTTATATGTCATTTCAATGCAGAACATGACCTCCTGAACTTGTTAAGTGCTAACCGCTGAGTAGAAGTTATTTTTTCAATGATCTCTCACAATAAACATGTGTTAATTGCCCAGAAGCCCACTCTGCCACGTCAGAGCAGAGGCATTTGTAGAGAAATCTTAGCCTGAAACATGTTCCTCATTTCAGATAATTAGGTACAAGCTGTGGTCACGTGTACAAAACCTTTGGTTTGCCAAGGTTAAAATCCACATGTGTTCATTTAACTCATTCTGTTATGACATTGACACCCTGCGGCGAGAAATGTACCACTCCTGCCTCACCGTGCCACGAACATTTCTCAAAAAACAACATCTGATCCTTCAAAGGCAGAAAATTCAGAGAAGCTTTGCTGTGTTCTCCTCGAGCATCACCATCTGATCATTAAACCAACCCACACAGAGTTTTAAAGCAACTTTTAGCATTAAAAATACACCAGCAGAGATAATAAAGTACTTAGGACCTCTTTAGACCTTTTTTTCACATTTTGGAAAAAAAAAATGTTTTTGAAGAAGGAAGAGCTGGAGGGCTTCTCAAGGTCTTGTCTCCTTTGCTGAGGGTTGTTTACAGAAATCCTGTGTTAAAAGAAGTGCGTAGGGAAAAAAAAGAAAAATGCGCACGCGGAGTCACTTCAAACATACCTCCGAAAGCACTAATTATCACTAATAATCAAAGGCCGGCTAAAAAGAAGCAGCTCATCTAACGTTCCTCTGAGCTCCAATGCTTTATATTCACATTTAAGAGTGGCAACATAACCTTTTTGTGCTGAAAACTTGTATATCTGCATCACCGTCACTCTTATCGTTCTTAACTTCTTCTGACCTCGAGAGAATAGTTATTTTATCAAGTGCCACATAACTAATTTCTCATTGAATCAGTGGCTTTCTGAAGTAGGTGTTTGTGCTATAGTTTATCAGTGGCACGATCTGCGAAGCCTATGCGTTGCCAGAGGCAGAGAGGTGTCTTCTACCAATAGCGAGGCTTTGAGTGACAGTATGAATGTGAGTACGTGCAGTACACGAGCCTACAGTCAATTCTACGGTGAGTTTGAACCCCCTGGGAAGGCAGTTTACTGTTTACTCAAGCATCTGTGATGTGACCTTTGAGTTTTTCTCAGCCCACCGTTCAGTCCATCTGCTGCACCTGAAGAAAGAAGCACATTTTGCACACACACAGTCATACACACAACCACACACACACACACACACACACACACTTGCACTCACACAGAACATAGTCCCAATTAAAGAATACTGTAAGTAATGTTTTATGCAAATGTCCTTTGTGTCCGTCAGGCTGTCATTTGGTTAAAATGTTCGTTTGTGGTAATTGCGTCCATGTTGTAAATTTAGTTCACTGAGCTACAGTGGAATATAACAGGCTAAGTTTACACATTTAAAACTAAGTTCTGCTCTCATGAGGAGGCTTGCTGTTGCAATAAATTACATCATATAAGATATGATGTAGTTCAAAAATACTGACCATATTTTTAACTCTGCAGTATACCCTAACAAAGTCTTGTGGCAGGAGAATGCACTGTGCAGTGTTATAACTGCTGCAATTATTTTCATAAGACGTGCTATGCGAGGCTTGATTACTTGCCTGGGGACGATGGATGGTTTACTGTGGCTGTACAGTGTAGTATCACTGATGTTCATGCATGATTTCAGCAGCTTTCACAGGTTTTTCATTGGTCTGGTAAACTACGGTCTTGAGAGCCATAAATTAAACCTTATTCACAAAGTTCCACCTGTTTTGTGGGCTCTTTTGTTAATTTTTTCTCCAAATCAGTTTTCTTTTTGTGTAAAAGGGTTTGTAAAGTGAAATGCATTTCAGACCAGAAGCAATGGGCCTCTCTGGTATGTCTATTTTGTTCACTCATCAGTGACTGCTGGAGAAAATACAGTAGAATCCTTCCAGGTATAATACAATTAGGTATAAAATAAGTTTGCAGCACTCTAACGGGCTGGTAATTTATTATTTTCAGCAAACACTGAGCAGTAACTTAGTTTCATACATAGATATGTTTTTATCATTCTTTTTAATATTGTAGCGGTACACCATTTTAGCCACAGCAGCAGCCATAATGTCCGTACATCAGCTAGCAGCATCTGAACATCTATAATACAGTCTGCGCTGTAAATGGCTAATGGGACAAATGCAGGTCATTACTCTCCTCATATGGTATCAGATCAATGAAAATGATTAATTATATACAGTTGAACATTAAGATTGATAAGAAATATCATTTAACCTACTGACAGTGAGTGTCAGTCATTTCCAGACATCAGGTTCAGCTTTATCAACTGAATTGTTAGGGGAAAACTCATATTTACACAATTTTCATTTGTGTAATTACTTACAATCAGCCAAGACTTGTTTGGAATCCGAATTTTCATTAGTTTAGAATCAGAGCTACAAGGCTAATGTAGCTAACGTGTAGAGACATAGATGAGGAGGTGGATGCAGGGCTGAACAGAGACACACGGGCAAAATCATGGGCAAAAAACACTGGGGCGAAAACACAGAATCTAAAAACAAACAAAAAGCAAGAAACAAACTGGGGCATTAACACAGAGAACAAAGACCGAGCAAAAACAAACCAAGTAACACTAGAGCATTAACACAAAGAACTGACAAACACAGACTGAAACTCAAGGGAATGTATACTGACTAGGGAAACGAGAACACCAGGGGAGGAGAGAGCAACAAGTCACAGGGGAACAGGAACAAGGGGGCAGAGCTAAAGTGGGGCTTTGACCAAAGCAGCAACAAAATCACATGACAGCCGCAAACTAAACAAAGGCATGTGATACAGGGGAGATAAATGATGACATAGACAAAAGAACATTTCAAAATGCCAAAAAACAGGGAAAAGACAGGGAGAATGTCACAATCACTCAAAACTTCCCCCAAATTTTTTCCCAACCTACATCCAGCTCTTTGTTAAGCGGGCACAAACTCGACTCCAAGTGCTTGTTAGCTATATAAGGCTCGTAGCTCCAGTTCAGAACAAAATGTATTTGCTGATTTACTACATCTATTGTGAGAAGGAAATGATTTGATCTTTCATCAAACTATTTCTTTAAAGCAGACAGGAAATTTCAATGGCATAGTCAGCAAGGCTTCAACACCACCTGGCCACATGCAGTTTAGCTTTAACCTTCCACAGTCCAGAGATAATTGCATCTAACATAAGATTTGAAAACCTCTGAATGATTAAACAGCTGAAAGGCTCACAACAGCACATTTGAGAAAATGAATTACGATGGGTTGTGACAATCTGTTGAGTCAAATATTTTTGAGAACATATTCTCAGAACAGCATACTACAAACCTAGTGTTCAGAGTGGGAAACATTAATCATTGTTGCCTTCTGTTCAGAAAGTATATAATGAAGTTCTGTTAACACTAAAATGTTTTAAGAAAGGGCAAAACAAAAGAAAACCAACTAAAAACTCTATAAACATGATGACCCACTGACAGGACTCACATACACATTTTTATATTTAGGGTATATATTTATATATAATACATTATAATACAACTACTCTAATTAATGAAGGTAGTTATTGATGAGTGGAAAGATCAAACTAATTTTAAAATAGAAATGTAGAAATGTTGAAAGGATTGGTAGACAAGCAAGAAATTGTCTGAAAAAAATCTGGCTCTTCTGCCAGCCTGGAGAGCAGAATCACAGCTTTTTTTTTTAATCCAACCAATACAACCAAGGTTAGAAAAAAAAAAAAAAAAAAACATACAAAAGAAAAAAAAAATCTCTGGCTGAGAAAGTATTCATTTAGCTGGTACCAGGTGGATGATGCATTCAGTACCTGCCCTTGTTTCTATTTGTGTACAGCTAAGAAATATTCTCTTGCTGTAGCCCCAGTTTGCAATCCTTGTAAATACTAGGCAGAAATACATTGATCAGTCACAACATTTAAACCCCCAGCCTAATATTGTGCAGGTGCCACTCGTGCCACCAAAACAGCCCTGATTTGTTGAGGCATGGACTCCACAAGTCCTCTGATATGGTGTACTGGGGTATCTGGCATCGAGGTGTTAGCAAGTCCTGTTGCAAGGTCACATTACTCAAATCATTCCTGAACAATGTTTGCAATGTGGCAGGGCGTATTATTCTGTTGAAAGAGGACACTGCTATTAGGGAATACCGTTGCCATGAAGAGGTGTACTAGGTCTGGAACAGTGTTTAGGCAATGTGGTACATTTCAAAGTAATGCCCACATTATTTCCAGGACTCAAGGTTTCCCCGCAGAATGTCGTCCAGAGCATCACACTGCCTCCTTCAGCTTGCCATAGTCTATCCTGGTGCTATCTCTGTCCCACACTTGGCTGTCTATATGACACAAACCTTCTTTCATTGCTCCATGTTACAGTTTTGATGCTCACATGCCCTTTGTAGGTGCTTTCAACCGTGGACAGTGACCAGCATGGGCTCTCTGACCGGTCTGCTGCTACACAGCCTCATATGCAGTGAGATGTACTGCACTGTGTGTTCTGACACCTTTTTATTATAGCCAGCATTAGCCTTTGCTCCCCATACACATAAATGCGGAGATACAGAAACTGGGCCAGAGTATCTCCAAATCAATGTGTATGAGGTGCGACAGCGAGCCTGTCTGGTCTGACCCCACAAATATACTGAAAGACCCGTTAAAATATGTCTCCAGAGTTGATAGGGATGATGTGCATGATGTGCATGCCAAAGTCAAATGTATGTTTATTTGTTTATTCAAAATGGTAGTTTGTGACACAAAATAAAAATATGGTTTGTTAGAACATGCATGATCTATAATTGTAACAAAACAGCCTTGAGACGTCATATTATTAAAAGAGAAGAATAGGTTAATTAGCCGAAATGGCTACTATTTTAGCTCCCATTAAGGGGTTAAACATATATTGTCCGTCAGTTTTAAATGTCTTTTAAACAACAGTGCAGGCAATGCAACATAAGTGGACCTTCTATACATGAAATCCAATCACTATGGCAACTCTGGAAGCCCTCACAGTTGCGACAAAAGATCAAGGCGGGGTGCGGTTTGCTAAATTGTACACAATAGCGCTATTCAGGTCTCTACATTCAGGAAAGAGAAAGGCATTCACTGACCACACTAGACCCTGACCCACAAAGTGTACTTAGCTGCCTAATCGCAGGGCCAGCAACCCGCTGTCTAGCTCAGGGCAAACTGAGCCTCTAATGAGGTTAAAATGCAAACAATCCCATGCTGGCCCAGACCTGTGAACTGTCAAAAAATGCACGGAAGGTACCGTAACACTGAAAAGGTCTACAGTCATAGATGTCAGCAGGATAGGGTAGTCTGAACAGCACCCATTAGCATTCGAAGTGTTTGTGTGAGCCTTTTTTTTCCGGTGTCTCTCTCTTTCTCTTTCTGAGAGCTTTAATGCAGAGTGCTAGATGAGGGGGGAAGCCAAAGGATGCAGCTTGAGGCCTTGAAGTGCACAGAGTTGCAAGAGTACATCTGCTGAGTGGCTAGGTGAGCCACTGAAAGACTCCATTGTGCACATACTGAAAAGCAGGGGCAAGTGTACAGTTCAGGACCTTGCATTAGGAATAATGTTGTGTTGAAACTGTGGTAATAGAGGTGATAGAGGTTGACTTCCACCTCCCCATTTGCACACAAACTCTCTCTCTCTCTCTCTCTCTCTCTTTGTCTATATATATGGTGGGCAGTGGTCCAGTGCATCCCAAACGTGTGTCTGTCTTGTTTGCCAGCTGAGTCAAAAAGGGTGTAGTACTTTTAGAAGACACTTGTAGTATCTTTAATCAGAAACTGGCATGAAAATTAACAAAGGAAATGGCAGAGTAACATGGGCTCGATAGTCCAACAAACAGTCACTGGTCTTTTTTTGCTTTGTAAGAGTCAGTTTTCTTTAGTTTCAGATCCTGCTTTGATGAGCCCCTGGCTGTTGAGTGTTAGCACAAAACCCTAGGAGGTTTGAAGGGTCGCATAATCTTTCAAATAATTACGCTCTGAAATTGAATGCACTTGATGTGAATTAAGGGCTAATGAGTCAAATAAGCTTTGAGACACTTAGAAAAATTACACTTGACTGGACATCTGCACATGCCGTGTTTTTTTTTTCAGTATGTTAAATGCAGCAAATAAATGGTAACAGTAATTGTGCACTGAAATTTGTAGAAATGTGTCTTATTTTAGTTTGTTCCATGTAGATTCTCTATTACTGTAACTTCAAAAAACAAAAATCAACAAAACATCTAACTTGAACATATGGGTGGCCAGCACAGACTGGTGATTCCCTGCTCAGACACCCCAGTTCATTTTATTATTTTTAACAACGTTGCATTCAGATATATACAGGGACTTTAATATGGAGTTGGTTCCCCCTTTGCAGCTATAACATCTTACACTCTTCTTGGAAGGATTTCCACAAGATTTTGGAGTGTTTCTGTGAGAATTTGTGCTCATTCATTCTGTAGAGCATTTATGAGGTTCAGGCACTGATGTTGGATGAGAAGCCCTGGCTCACAATCTCCGTTCCAGTTCATCCCAAAGGTGTTGGATGGGTTTGAGGTCAGGGCTCTGTGCAGGCCAGTTAAGTTCTTCTGGGGTACAGTCATGCTGGAATAGAAAAGGGCTTGTTCCAAAGGGCCTGAGCTTCCAAAACTATGTGAAAATTTAATAACTTACCTTAAATTTCAGTAATTAAAATGAAATCAAACATGTAACACAGAACCATGGGCATGTTGTTGTCCCTGACACTGTAGACTGACTCTATTGTCCTCTAGTTTTCCCTCAGAGCCAAATCATTTTGGCTTTGCTCTCGTGTTTTAAAGTCGTACACTTTCTTTTTGCTCTCTGTGTAGTCCTGTCTTGTGCTGTTTTTGTGTTGCACTATGGTACGAGAGGAACGTTGCTTTGTTTCACTGTGTACCGTGTATAGGATTGAAATGACAATAAACACCTTCTTGACTTGACATAACAGATCTGCCCTGGCAGAATAACAAGAAATGTGCAAAAGATGTCAGAGGATGCAGGATAAAACTCACACACAAATTGGTGCAAATTTTGGATGACGAAGTGCAAGGGTGAGAAATTGGGACTGCGTGTGTTTGCGACAGACAGGGCATGTGATTGTGTACACATACACAAGGGAATCTGAGCAAGGTGTTTGTGGAGGTGTTTGTTGGAGGGTGTGTCTTGATTTACATGTTCATGTGAAAGAGTGTGTACTAGAGGCATAACAACACATTTTGGATTTGCTAAATAGTTTTAAAAACATTTGATCTAGATAATTATTTTATTACAAGAACTCTACCCATCTGTGCCACAAACAAACACAAAAAATGACTTTGTTTTTTACCCTTTAGGGACAAGTAGCATTGGTAGAAATGGTACAAGTCCAAAAGCAGGGTGAACAGTGACAGACTGCGGGACTAGAAGGTGGTAGAAGAGATTCACTAGAATAAACGAGAAAAGCCTGGTAAACTGATGGAAATACAATTCAATGTAATTACTACAATTTGTTGTTTGTTTATTGTTTGCTGTTGCATTATGATTAGTGTTTTCATTTAGTGTTTCATGCTGTATATAAATGGTTCTAAATAAAATGAGTTGTCTTTGAAAGGGGAAAATGATTGCTGTCATGCTTTACATTAGGAGGCTTCAACCAAGAGGATGATTAAAACAGTGTCGCTGTGCTTTCAGTGACAAGTCAGTATGCGAAAAATACAGTAAAAATAAATATGCTAAAAAAAGTTAATGATCAAAATGTTTTAAGTTATTGCATACAACTAAACTCTAAGTGCAGTTACTACGCTTAGATTTATCTTTAAGTTATTTACGTGCAACCACTTGACACATTTTAACACTAAAATCATTTTCCTTTTTTTAATTACCCTTTTTTTACCACTTTTACCCTGCATTAAGTTGTGTCTTATGTTCCCCTATGTGTGTGACATAAAAGAGACAGCGTTAGAGAGAGAGAGAGAGAGAGATAATAGGAAATATTTTCTACTGCACTTTAATGGGTCAGAGCCTGTGTACTTGCTTCAGTGTGAAAGGGCATTTGATGCAGAGTCAAGATCACACTAACTGCAGGATAAACACACACACACACACACACACACGCAGGCAAAGGGTGTCAGAGCCATGACAGGACTTTTAGAGCCCGAGCCCAGTAGGGGCCACTTTACGTGAGGTGAAAATGAGCCACTGTCAACACAAATGTCTAAAGACCACATGCTTTTGTATGTGTATTTGACTGTGTGCCGCCATGCATAACCTCACATGTTTTCATGGGCTGTTGTTAATTTGTTCCATGTGTGTTCTGTACGGCCTGCACGTGAGTGACATATGAGTGGCATTTTTTCATTTCTTTTGCCAGAAGAGGTCTACCATTTGCTGCTAATTTAATATACCTGAAATTTGCCCTACTAGAGCAAGTAAAAGGTATTGACCAAAAAAACCCATGTCATGTTCCCTCCCTCTGCCTTTCTCTATTATTCTCTTTACTTAGTCCATTTCTTTTCTCATTTCTCTTCTCCTTGTTTGAACTAGCTTGTTTCTCTATCATTCTCTATCTGTCTCTCCCCTCCCTCTCTCTATCTTTTCTCTCTCTCTCCCCCGCTCTCTCATCCTTTTTCTATCTTTGTCATTCAAGGCAGAATATATGATCTCTTGGCTCCTGAAGAGTTTAATTATTATGGCAATATTGCACAATAATGGAGAGACTGTTGAGTCAATAATGCATATGTGCCTTTTACACTAAAAACATGCGCATCCCCATTGGTTGCTTGGACTCTAATGATTCCGTCCATCAGTCCTGAGGCCCGCAGTTTTAATATTCCTACCAGCATTCACCTGAAAGCCCCTGCTCTTCTCATATTCACCTTAGCTTTCTTCACACGTCCTGTTGTGTCGGCGCCTCTACGCTTTGATGAATCAATTGAAGATTTGATTACAATGCCAGCAGAAGCAGTGGGGATGTTGACGGAGTCTGAGCGATGTGGCCGGTGCTTCGTCATTTGCAAAGACAGTCAATCCTAGGCCTAGTTACAGGAAATCTGAGATTTGATTTCAAAGATGATGTGGTTGATTGTGTCAATATGGAGAGAAATAACGTCTCTCATCTGCATGTCTGGGCCCTCAATTTCTTTGCTAATGCGAGTGCCGCCGTTCCTGAATCTTACGTTCTATCGAATGTCTGCTCCACTGGAGTGATGAAACATGACGCCATCCAAGATTCTGGGACCAAAATAGATTGGCACATTGACTTATTGCGTAGAGGTTTTCAAATGGTTTCAGTAACAATTAGACTGAGAAAAAAAAAAGTCCCATCTCCCCCATCCCCCCGTGTCATTCTGTCAGAGTGATTATGTTTAGGGCGCGGAACAGAGGAGGAGGAGGAGAAGGCAGCGGAGCTCTAAAAATACTTTGCCAAGGAGATGGCATTGGCAGGCCTCCCGGCCTTCTCCGTCATCCAACGCCACTGTTGATTTAGCTTAGCAGGAAGCAGATGTCGACGGGAGTGGCACGTAGTCCCCTTTCTCACCAACAGGGGGCAGAGTGTCATGGACAATAAGCAGAATGAAGTCCGGTCCATGATTCAGAGAGCATTCCTTCTTTTAGTTTCAGGGCTCAACTCTGCAGCTCTGCGCCGCATCTTCTCTCTGTTCCTCCTAAGGCCGTGTTAAGGGTTAAGCACTGAAAAGCTGTGGGGATGGAGGAATAGTAAAGGGTAAAGGCTTGGTGCTTATAGCTTTAGACACCAGTCCTGAGATACTTGTACACCTAGACATGGTTTTGATCTATTTTTGATAAGGTATGGGCCTTTGTTACACCGCTGGTCCACGGTATTTTTTATTTCACAGTTATAAAGCAATAGCACTTTAAATCATCATCTGTGAGTTCTTTTTCTTTTATAAAGTAAGTAAGAAAAAGTCTCAAATGCAGTGTAGTGTAAGCTCATAGCTTTGAGCTCCCTCCCCATAACATTCCTCATAAGCAAGTCTGTAATTAATAAATTATGAATACTTACACAAAGATGCAAAAGATTAGTGAACACAAAGAAAGAGTGAATCAATGGGTGGAGGACTTCAAAGCTTTGCAAAGAAAAGAGTGTGTGTGTCTGTAAGAGAGAGAGAGAGAGAGAGAGGGAGAGAGAGAAAGATTTAGGAAAGTGAATGCAACTTGAATGCAATTAAGTATCAGCAAAACCTCAAGGAAGCATGCAGGGAAAAAAAAAAAAAGAAAAAAAAAAAAACTAGCGGCCAGTTAAAGTGAGGAATCAGATTGGAGATAGACTTATTCCTTTGGTAATACAAACCTTTGTGGGGATTTAATTAATTTGAGCGTGTGATTATGCCTCGCCAGCGCTCCAATAATTGCTCGCATCTAAACGCTCCGCTATTATTGCTGTTATAGAATTCAATTTTACTCTCCACTTCCTCTACTCTTTCTGCCAGCCAGGAGCCCAAAACAAGCCCAAAGGCGGCATTTACCTTTCCGCATTCAACAAATTCCTGCCAAAGAGCAGAGGCTTCAGCTGATTAGATAGATTCATTTTCTCCAACATGTCAATAAATCTGCTTTATGTTCTTGTGCATTGCGGCACAACAATCTGAGTCTGCTGTTGCTGGGCTGTCTAATGCGTTCTTTATAAACGCTCGGCTTGGTTAATGTATTTCTTTACTGCTTCCTGCTTAACCCTTCACATTCTTTTTAGAAGCACACGGCTGCTGAATCTCTGCTGAGAAATATTGACTTGAATGTTTGTTGTGAAGGTTCGGAAATTGGTGTAACCAAGCAAGAACTGAGATTGCTTCTGTTAGTTGGATCCGACTGGTCTTTCTGAATGTGAGTTCATGTGAAAGCTCACATGTTTGTGTGTACAGCAAGCTGAGCGCATGAGTGTGTGGGCATGCATGCGACATGTCCAATTCCACTCGTCGCTGTGCTTTGTTTGTTTTGTGTATGGGCAAGCAGCTCATCTATAGCTAGCAGTCAGTCGGGGATTACAGATTTCAGACAATGCAAACTTTGATTATTTGGATTAGAGTTGTGTTTAATGGAGAAAAAGAGTCTCTGTGCAAGCAAAAAAAAAAAAAAAAAAAAAAAAAGATATTGGTTTTTCCAGAAATGAAATTGCTACTTCTATTCAATACGATAAAGTAATCATTCCAAAAGTACAGCTTAAGCAGGACCTTCATCATTCGCTCATTCAATCACTTTTCACTGAGAGCTATTCACTTCGGAGCCTACTTACCAAGTGCAGGATGTTGTCATTATTAAAATGGTAAATTGTGGCAGAGGATAAATTTGATTTCATGACATGTATTCAAGCAGTTCCATCTGACTGACTGAATTCAGAAGGCATATTTGATTTTGCAACCACGCACAATCCACATTTGCATATTTGAGTCATGGCATAATTATATATAACATGTTAGTTACACACTAATTGCTACGAATTCCGTCATTACGCCATTAACGGTGGGGAATTAAGTTTAATTCCAGGTCCTATTCACTGCAAGACCTCCACATCAGATGTATCCAAGGAAACCAGAGTTTAGGCAGCCACAGGCCCATTTTGGGTAATTAGTATGCGGTTCAGTACAGAAGGTTAACAGCAGGCCCTGCCCAAATGCAAGCATGTCTCAAAAGAGGCTTATTACTGATAAGCATGCCCTGAGCAAAATGTATTTTTTAACATATTTTTTTGAAAACACAAGAGGCATGCATCCATAGCCCTGTGCACACCAGTTTACATCCAATACCACCTAAAATACATTTTCTCCACTCAAGTCATTGTAACAGGAGCTGTAACCACGATACTAGTGCCCTGTAAAGTTGTTAAACCTTTTCTGCTCTCAAACAATTGTCAGGCTTAAGAGTTAGACTAAAAGCGTAAGGTTAATTATTCTTGTAAAGCATGTAAGGCTAGTTGACTGTGTGTGTGTGTGTGTGTGTGTGTGTGTGTGTTTTGAGGGCCTGATTTTGTAAAGCACATTTCCTTTGTTTCTTTTTATTTAAGTTTAGGGTTAGGTATAGAAAATGATTATTACTGAAAGGTAGTTCAAAATATAGAATACATTTGGTGACATTAGGGGTATTACACAGTGCCACTATCTGTGATTCAATAACTGCATCTGTATTTGGATTTGAAATGGAAGTGAGTGTGGCCTATACCTGTAATTTTTATTCAATTTATTAATTTATATTTATAGTTGACAACAACAGCTGAAAATATTTAATATTTAATCAGATTTACTAGCATGTGGGCTAGTCCAGGTCAAAAAAAGTTTTTGGATCAAATTGAGCTCAATCTCTCTACTTTGTTTTTCCAGAAGGTATAGTGACACTTGTGTGTTCCTTCGTGTTTGGATGAGTGCACAAGCAGCTATGATTAACGGGAGCGATTCCCCTTATGCTTGCGAAGCCACCTGACGTCCATCATCTTTAGGTTTCAAGAAAAAGAGACGGATGTTTTATTCATTAGTGTATGCTTCTTAGCGCCTGTGCTCCATGGGGCTCGTTCCTGTCAGAGGCCTGTTGCTGGGAGAGGAAGTGAAACGGCAAATTGGCTTCAGTATAAAATTATAATGATTTGTTTGAGCTTTCAAGATTAACTGAGGGCCATTTGCTGCAGACTCCCAAAAGCAAGGACTGAAAGGCTAAATTAACTAGAGAGAGATCAAAATAAGCGGGCTGGAAGGATATGGGACAGATAAGAAGCATCACATACACTATTTTTGTCCTTTTACACTCGTCTTCTGATTTCATCAACCTTGCTAAATTTAATCTATTGCTTCACTAAGTTGCCTGCTTCGTCACATAGTTCCCCTCTTTTTTATCAGTTTCCAAGATATCATGTTACACTATATGTTCAAATGTCTCCAGACATTCTAATTAGAGAATTCATCTACTTTACGAGGCAGACATTGCTGATACAGGTGTTCAGTTGTGGACACACAGCTAGGATGCTCTGGAGATGCCATATATTTAGCCGAAGTTCACCATGCCCAGTGCCAAGGAGGAGTTGGAAGCAGGAAAAATAGGCAAGTGTAAGGACTTGAGTGACTTTGATAATGGCGAAATTGTGATGGCTAGACTGTTAGTACCTACCAAAAGTGCTCCAAGGATGCACAACCAATGAACTGGTGACAGGGTCATGGGTGCCCAGGTCTCAATGATGTGCATGGTGAGCGAAAGCTCTGGTTTGACCTACTGTAGCACAAAGTGCTGAAAAGGTAAATGTGGGCTGTTATAGAAAGGTGATAGCACACACAGTGCATGACACCTTGTTGAATAGAAATATGAGCATCAGAACGGAACGTGTAGCAACAGGAAAAGGTGGCTTGGTCTGATGAAACATGATTTCTCTTAGAATAGTGTGTGTGTGTTGCTTATCTGGATAATAGATGGCACCAGAAGGCAAGCTGGCAGAGGCAGTGTGATGACCTTGGCTCTGGAATTCATGCTGATATTACTTTGACATCCCACCTACCTAAACATTGTTGCAAACCAGTGCACTACTTCATGATAATTGTTCAGGAATGGTTTGAGGAACATGACAAAGATTTTTTTGACTTAGCCTCCGAATTCCTCAAATCTCAGTCAGATCAAACATCCGTGGGATGTGCTGGACAAACTAGTCCAATTCATGGTGGCTCCACCACACAACTTACAAGACATAAAGGATCTGTTGCTAGTTGCCCAATACCACATGACATAGGATGGAATTTAAAATACATGTACACAGCTGTTAAGCAGAAGGCAGAATTGTGGACAGCAGACTTACTCCTCTTTATTTCAATCCATGAGTCAACAGAACGAAACTGAAACTGTGGATGATAGGCCTGTGAATCACTTTTCAATCCTCTGGCTAGCTCACAACAGAACAGCCTAGTCAAACATGAACTCAGAGAAATGTTTCTGTCCTTCCGTCTTGTCAGCTCTCTCAGCTGTTGCCCTGCTTCTCTGCCTTATCTTTCTTCCTCAAAATAGGCCCGAGTTGCCTCACACAAGACCCACTCCAGTCGGGTCTCAATGAGACAGCATGGGCCTCTGATTGAAAAACAGATAGCATGAGGGGGCTTCACCCTCCTGTGGTTGCTTTCCACAGCCTCTGACACTGCTGTTACTGCTGGTGTCAACTCAGACACACCCTCTACAACATGGGACAGCACCATCTTTTGGGTCATCTCTGTCTGGCTTTCCATGGCACTGGGTGGCACTGTCACTGCTGGTGGCAACTCTGGCACATTCCGGTACATGGTGCAGCGCTAACTTTCAAGGCACCTCTTTCTGGCTGCCCTTTGTGGCTCTGGGTGGCACCACCTGGGGACAGTAATGTTTTGTTGCTTTTGGAACAAAATCTAATATCTCCATTTTTAATGTATTACATAATTTGGAAAGACCATTCCATTTTGTGCTGGGTCAAAAATTCTGATATTAGGAATAAGATCTTAAGACGCAACTCTGACTATAAGTGGGAGAAGAGAGAAAGACCACAAAGGAAATCTAGAAAACAAGTAATAATAAAAAATAAAAAAATTAAAAATTGACAGCACATGTTAACTTGTGTTAACTGTGGTGTTTAAATACCTTAGTTACGCAAGACCTTTGTCAGCAGCTGGCCAAGAACAGTATATCCAATTATAACCCTAAAAACACTCATAGAAAAATACAAGCACTTAAACTAGGATAACCCTGATATACTTTAATGAGACTCTTTTTGGTCTTATTGCCCGACTCTAATGCAAGTGTGAATGCAAAGAAAGACATTTCTAGAACTACTACACTCTGGGAGAATGGTGGAGTCTTACCAAACCATTCAACCATGAATAAGCTAACAGTGCTAATGAGGTTAGTGCTAATGAGGTTAACATGGCAACAGCTAGCATTGAGGTAACATCTGACCTAAAATAAGACCTGATTAAGGCCTTCTATGAGAAAGCTTGTTTGATCGGTAGCCCAAGGTAATGCTTACCACATGCTGTACACACATAGTCCTTTGTTGGACAAAACCTGACATTTCAAGAAAAAAACATTCAGATAATTTTAGGCATGAACATGCACGACCCTGTGTTAGTCATAGTTGGACATAACAAGAATAATAACACTTTATTCAATGTACATACATGGCCATGTGTTGGAAATAACCCAGTGCTGCAAGATCAACTTTCAAATGACATTAAGCCACACACATACATGGTCCTGCAATGGTCTTAAAATTACATCGCAAGAATGACATTCTGAGGACGTAAGCAATGGATATACATGTTCCTGTGTTAGACAGAATCTGACATTGCAAGAACACATGGGGCAATAACATGCATGCATAGTCCTGTGTTGGTCATAACCTGATGTTGCAAGGACTTTCATAGGACAATAGACTGCATATATGATCTGTTTGTCATAATTTGATATTTACGATATTTAAAGAGCATAAACATTCATTCATGGTCCTGAGGTGGTCATGACATGAGAGAACACTATTCTCATTAGAGAACATTGACAATAGTTTCAAAATATCAAGTTATGAAAAACAGAATCCTGTATATATTTTACTTAATGTACTCCAACCAGGATGCGATATAATATAGACAATGCATGTGTAGTTAGACTACACTGTTGGATATTTTTGTAATTAGCAATATATTTGTATAACACAAAGGGTCATGTGCTGGTCAAAATATCATGTTGCAGTAATAGCATTTAAATGATATCATGCTTGAGCATAAATGATACTGTGATTGTCATAGCCTCATTACTAACCCTATACTGCCTATGTCCCAACTTCTTTTTGGATGTGTTGCAGACCTGAAATGCAGGAATGGATGTATATTAACTAGGGCTGGGCAAGTTAATGCATTATTATCACGTTAACGCATTATTTACTTAGCACCGACAAGTAATTTATTGCCCAATAACGCAGTTTTTTTTTATTACTATTATTTTGAAAGTTTGTTGCTTTTTTTGTGCTCGACTACTTCACCTCACTCTAACAGGGACACTTGCTACTGAACATAGACTGCTTATGCTGCTCCCTGACAAAAGAAAAATGTTTCTGCTGGTACCTGTTCAGAAAAAAAAAGAAAACAGATTTCTATATGTTAACTTGCTGTTGCTCAGAAGGTGCCTGTTATAATGTGGCTCTGAACAAACTAGATCAAATGTTAATGCCCTGGCAGTGGCAAATGTCTTTGGTTTTAAATTTGATTTGATTACATTAGTGTGTAAGTTGAGATTTGCAAGAAATATTTTAACTGTGTAAAGGGAGTACTGCTGTTAAAAAGCACCTTATTTGTTTAAAGTGTTTGCAAACCAAATGTTATTGCACTTTTGTTCATATAGCAGTACTTTTAAAATAAAAGCGCACAATACACTGTGTTTGAATTCACTACTGAATTTTGCGTACAACAATGCGATTAATCGCAATTAATCACAGAAAATCATGCAATTAAAATTTTTAATCGTTGCCCAGCATTAATATTAACACATGAAATGAAGATGACCAGACAAAACATGAAATATTTTGGGTTCATACTGTCTGAAATGAAATGTTATTTTTCTCCTCTATATTGCTCTACAATCCACATTATAGACTCTTTTGAATCTCAATGTCCGTATTTTTTGGTGGATTTTCCAGCATTTAGAAACAGTTGTCCTAGACCGTTTCTACAAATATAGACACAGAGTTGCCAGCTTATTAGCAGCACTTTGTGGGGCTATTGACTGTTGCTCAACTGTGTACTGCACTATTTATTCGTCACTCTACTTCATCTATGAATGGAAAGAGACCTCAAAGCCCCACCACTGTACAGATTTTGGTGGTCTGTTTCTATTAATATAGGGGGTAGAGGGGCTCATAAACTGCAAAGTTATAGATAATTATACAATTACTGATTATAACCTAAGTCAGTCTGTACGGTAGGTGTATCTGATACAAACCGGTGCTTTAAAAAAATCATGAATAAAGATTAATTTAAAAAATAGGTTTTACTGGGGCTATTGCCCTTTAATTAGCCTAACAACAGTGTAAATGCTAAGACCACAGGTTGGGGTAAACAGGTCACATCAATATCATGTGAATGTTTTTATCTCCTGGCCAAAACTAGGAGTAGCAGCAGAGGCAACCAAACGTGTTTCTCAACCGAAGCAGAACAGGTCTTCCAGTGGTTTCATGTTCCCTGTGCAGAATATCAAGGTTTTTACAGTTTGCTTCAGGGATGAGTTGAAAGAGAGGGTATTGGGACAATCCAGCCTACGTTTTTGGACCTCCAAAATTTGAGAAAAATTGCTATACAGCCACATTTTATAGTCTTGTTTCAAGGGATTAATATCCCTCCACAGTAAGTGCTTGAACATGCACACCAATGGTTTAACATTGGTCTGATTAAGGCTGCGAATGTAAACGTATCATCATGATTTTGGCCAGACTATTCAAGATAGATTTACATGCATTAATGCTTAGATCACACCACTGACACACATGAAGCTTTTATGACATGTTGAAGCTTTTCTGTAGTACTATTTCACTGAAGAAAAATTGGGAAAAGTGTGGGAAAATTGGCTTGCATGTTGGCAGATTGGAAGAGATGTACCCCATATTAAATTTTGTTATTGTGTTTACCAGAGTTCCCTGGATAACAACTTCAAATCAGAAAATGTTGTGACAGTATGGGAAATGCAATTACAAGTTTGTTATTCTTAATTTACTTTGTCTTTTATTTCACTGCAGACAGTATGAACTCAAATTATTTCACATGCCTGGTGAACTTCATTTCATTTGTTAATATACATCCATTTCTGCATTTCAGGCCTACAACACATTCCAAAAAAGTTGGGATGGTAAAGCACAACCACTTTGTAATGTGGCTATTCTATGGAAGTAATTTAGTGACAAAAGTATTTGAAGTAAAAAAAAAAAAAACATACTGAATTGTTGAAATCGAATAAAAACATGCTTGAATGATAATGCATGTGTCACGTCTGGGCCGCCTCGATCACGTCCCCAGTGGCCCTCTTATCCGGAGTATTAGGTATATCCATGTCCTGTCTCGTCTGTGTGATATCACGGTTTGTTGTGTCTGAGCTTGATGCCGGGGCAACCCAGGTGTAGAGTCTCGGTGCTCTACACGCCAGTCAGCTGGGTTGCTAGGCACCAGATTACGAGCCCACCTGTTCTGTGTTAGATTCTGTGTTAAGCCTTGTTTAGTCTTATTAGTTTTGTCTTGTGCTTGGTTGTCCGTGTCGAGCCCCTCTGTGTGACGCAGCTTAAAACCCGGCCGGTCCGGAGGGAAGACATGCGGTCACCCAGCTCCTATCCTAGTTTGTTTCCCTGTTAGTTTCATCCTCGCCAGTGCAGCACGAAATAGAGCATGGACTCCTTCCTCTACCTCCACCTTTACTCTACACCTGTGGACCATGCTACAAGCAGCAGTTGGACCACGGATCCAGTCAGAAGGAATACACCAGGAGGCTAAGGCTTCCCCGAGGCTCTCACGGTTGACGGTGACTGTCTGCTCTCTCTCTATGTCTCCCCTCTGTCCCCACAGGAGTGATTCGGTGAGTGGCCCCTCACCACAAGCGGTTTCGCTGGAAGTGGACTGAAACCTACTGGCCACCTTTGCAAGTGAGCCTAAACGCATCTAAAGCACTCAGACGTCCAACCAAGCGCACCCTTCCAAGCTTTTGTCCTACAGGGAGTGGAAGGACTTCTGGGACTTGGAACCTGCACCAGTACTGTGAAAGACTTGTTTGTTTGGAGCTCTTGGAGCTCAAACTTTGCTTAAGTTCATTAGAGCTTGTTCTGTTCCAAAGCTATCTCCAAAGCTCCAAAGTTCCAAAGCTATGTCTGCCTTGCTTGCACAACATGACAGCATGTAAGTTTATGTAATGAAGTTTGTGTTGAATTTATTTCAGTTGTAATTACAGCATTTAAGATTCAATATAGAAACATTCAGCCTTTCAAATTCAGCAAAAATAAGTAAATAAATAAATAAAATTACAACTTTAATTATTCAATCGGTATTATCCAGCGCCTTAATTTCGACCTTGCTATTTCAAGTGGGCTGTTTCATTCGGACAAATTCAGTCGGAAATTCAGTCGGAAATTCAGTCTGATATCCAGGACCTACAGGAAAAGAAGTAGAGTGCAGAGCGTAACCCTCACGAACTGAAATTAGGTTTTTGGCGAACTCACACGCATTGTCAGCATGTCAGGCACCAATGCATTAAACGCGCACGAGACGTTGAGTTCGCCGAAAACGTGATTTCAGTCCGTGAGGATTACGCTCTGCACTCTACTTCTTTTCCTGTTGGTCCCGGATGTCAGATTGAATTTCCAACTGAATTTCAAGCTGAATTTCCAACTGAATTTGTTCAAGTGAAATAGCCCACTTGAAATAGCAAGGTTGAAATTAAGGCGCTGAATTGAATAATACGGACTGAATAATTAAAGTTGTAATTTTTTTAAATATTTTTTTTTTGCTGAATTTGAAAGACTGAATGTTTCTATATTGAATCTTACATGCTGTAATTACAATTGAAATAGATTCAACACACACTTCACTACATAAACTTACATGCATTATCATTCAAGCATGTTTTTATTCAATTTTAACAATTCAATATGTTTTTTTAAATTCAAATACTTTTGTCACTAATATACTTCCATACCATTCCACTTCAAATTTTTTGGTACCGAGGATCCCAAGCAATGAAACATTTCAGGTGTTCTCACATTCTTGGTGTAAAGGTGTGTAACAGTATGGGCTTGATAATTCAGGACTGCAGGCAGGCCAGTCCAGTACCTGTACCCTCTTCTTCTGCAGCCATGCCTTTGTGTAGTGTGCAGAATGTGGTTTTGCATGGGCTTGTTGAAAAATGAATGTCCCTGGAAAAGATGTCATCTTGAAGACAACATTTATTGCTCTGAAACCTCAATGTACTATTCTGCATTGAGGCTGCCATCACAGAAGTATAAATTACCTTTGCCAAGGGCTCCGACACAACGCCATACCATGACAGACCCTGGTTTTGGGCTGAAAACAGTGTGGATGGTTCTTTTTATCTTTGATCTGGAGCACACAGCGTCCATTTCTCCCAAAAAATACTGAATTGTTTGACCACAACACACATTTCCACTGTGTGGCTGTCCATCCGCAGATGCCTCCAAGCCTAGAAAAGTCAACACCACTTCTTGAAATTCCTCCAGGTTTGATATAATACATGGTGGAGTAAGAAATATACAAATCCCTTCCAGTCATAAAGGTTTTCTTGGTGTGCACATGAAAGCAGAACTGTCATGTGGGTAGTGGGGGTGTGGAGAATGAGACACATACGTAGGAGCTGTGAAACCAGGTTTACTGCACAAAACAGGGCAAACAGAGCGCAAAGGGAATATGGAGCGCTGGCTCTTGCAGCACAGGGAACAAACGGACAAGATTATTCACACAGACAAGGTTCAAATGTCCATCAGGAATTAAACAGGCTAAAACAGACAGGCTACAAATCGTTTAGAGAACAGAGACAAGAAATGCAGATACCTACACCTCCCATGCCGGCAACGCTGACCCAGGACCAGGGGCTAGACAAGCACCCCACCAACAGGTGGGCGTACACAAACCAGCCACCCAGAGGACTCAATCTCTCAGCAAGGCCCAATCACAGAACTCACCTTGGGGGCCAGCCACACCCGCCCGATGAGGTCCATAGTCAACCCATCTCACCAGGGCACCTGTTACCCACTATCAAGCACCCACACAGCACCCACACAGACCCTTTACTGGGACTCACCACAAGGACAGGCCTCGCACTCCTGCCAAGAGAGGCCCACACACCTATACATTCATGGTCCAGGACAGCTGATAAGGAGGCAGACACAACCAGCGAGGGCAGGCCAACTTGGTCCTGAGCTGCAAGGCCAACATGATCCAGAACACTGGGACCAGGGAGGAGCAGACATCAACTGAGGAGGGACCAAACCAGAAAGGCATAAACAGGTAAACTACAATAATCACATGCCCAGCAGGAAAGGACATAGTTGGGTTAGCATGAGCCTGTACAGCTGTCTGCCTCATTGTAGAGGCAGCTTAAATAGAGGGGGACTAACAAGGACCAGGTGAAACTAACGTGAGGACAAACCACAGAGAGGAATGAAGATGTTACACTAATAACCTTGTGAACCATTATGATCTTCTAAAGCCTTCCTCTGATAATGAATAAAGGGTTGGGTCAGTTAGATCAGGCAGAACTATGAAACATTTCTATATAGTATCAAATGTCATTCCAGCCCAGTGCATTAAAGAATGTATTAGGCTTAGTGAACATCTAGCATGTTTGCTTGTTTTATCCAGTTGTTACGAATGACTTCTTTGATTTATGTATGTCTTTCTAAAATGTTGCAGATGTAGTCAGGTTTATTCTATAGCAACCACCCTCATCTCTGATAGTCCTATTACTGTGGGGGATTGTAGGCCAGAAGGTATTGAGATGCTGAATACAACTGAATAAATACAAAAATCTACTCATATAAGGTTCATCCAGTTTGTTTTTGCTGTCTTGTTTAAGGCATGTCCAGTGAGACTCTAGCAACGTTTTGAATATCTTAAATATTTAACTGGTTATAAACACAGTACTAGGAATAATATTCATGCACTGTGTCGTCCTTATATTAGTCTGTTTTTCCATTCTTGTTTTTTTTTTCTCCCTCATGTTTGACCATGTGCTTCTGTTTTTAATTTGGATCTTTAACTCTTCCCTGTTTCTGCCCTCTGGTCATTCCCCTCACCTGGTCTCGGTTTGTTACCCCTCCCATCGTTATCTTGCCCAGATGTTCTTGTTCCATGTCTGTTTACACCCCATTCTTCAGCTGTGTCCTTTGCTGTGCATTGTTGATTCATGTGGACTCCTGTGTTCTTGACCTTGTGTTTTCCAGAGTTCCCTGGATTATAACCTGTCTGTTTTTTTTTCGTAAGTATGTGTGTTTATTTTGGTTAGCCGTTCTCTTTTCCATTCTCTGTCTACTTGTTTTTGTTTGTCTTTTGTTTTTCTGCTTTTTTAATATTGATTTAAAAACCTCACAGTTTGTTAATATAGTCAACATGCACTTAAATAAAACAAACTCACATTTGCATCATTGTTTCAGTCTGTATTGGCTTATAAATCTCATTTTCCTTATTTTTTTTTCTGTTATGTCCCATAAATGCTTGATATAAGGATGTTCTTGGAATGTTGTGAGGACATCAAAAAAGCATCAGTTCTACCATCTCTGGAATCAAAATATTGTCCCGGTAATGCAACACTTGTACACCCTGAAAGCCATGTACAAGCCTTTCTAGGGATGTCCTAAGGATGTGATTTATAACCAGCGAGGGCATTTATGGAACCTAGTTTTTGTAGTGATAGATCAAATTATCATGATAGGTGGTATTTTGGCTATACTAGATTCAGTTGCATGTGTTTTTGGAATAGAACAGTAAAATAGTTGCAAACGAGTTATAAGGTTGCGTGCGTTCTGTTTTTTCATCAAGTTTTACAATAAGAAAAATGTAATACTGTATCACTACATTAACTGTATAGTAGAGGTTATGAGAACAGCTTTGCTGTTTTGTTCTGTGGGCCACTGAAATCTAAAAGGGTCATTTTGTGCCTTATATTACCTTAGAAGCAAACATCTTCAGAGCAAAACCATTGGAATGTAACTTTAAGCAGCTCCGGGCCATGTATATAAGTAAATTAAATTAGTTCTTTAGTTCGCCACCAGAGCGCAGAAGTCATATGTTTACACTGTACTTATTGGAAAACAGAGGCTGCAATCACATTTTACCAGATTATACTTATAGTTTGATTATCTGCTCTGCTTATAACTTAGACTTATATTTTAATGTTTGAAAAAAATCCATATATTTTACATACACACTGGGTTTCCAGAATGAGACGGAGCATAAAGAACACAACAATAAATTCCTGGATGTCATGAGAGTTATATTCAATCCCACCCTTATAGGTAATTATCTAGCCCTTTTTCTACTTGCATCCATACCTGTCGCTGTTGTCAGATGCAGGCATGATCATATGTGACGTCCCGTGAGTGCTAAACAGAGAACAATAGGCTCTGCGGCTGAGATGACAGAAAAGCCATGCAGATTACAGCACCACTGGACAACACTGTCTGACAGCACAATAAGCAACTCTATAATTGGCTCTGCTGTAGGGCCTTCACTCTTATCAGTGTGGTCAAGATTTTGAAATGATATGAAAAAAAAATTCGCATCAAAGTAATGTAGGGCTTCTTACAAAGACAGTTCAGAAAACTACCAACACCAGCTCTGTCCCTTTATCCCCACTCTAACTGTGTAGCTTTCCATATCATTGTATACATCTACCTTGTACCTATACTCACCGGTCATTTTATCAGATACACCCACCTGGCTGTAGTGCATCTGTGGCTGCAAACTTAAAGCTTAATGTTGTCTTTCTGAACATATATATTTAAAAAAATGCAAGTTTTCTGTTTCATGGCTGCACTTTTTCACTTTTGCAATGTTGTAGCTTAACTGTCAGTAAACTGTGTTTTAGAACCCTTTAAGGTAGCTGGTCAGTTATGTCTGGTGTAGCTAGCTAACTATCACTTGGATATGTTGTGATCATTTGGATCATTTGGATATGTGAAATCAAAAGTCCAAAGATACAAATGAACCTTCATGTTTATACACTGCCACTAAAGATCTGCCTTCACATTCTGATCTGATTGATCAGCACTGAAAATGCTATGCATAAAGCATATTCAGTTCAGTTTGTAACCACAATGTTCTCTCAGTGTTTTTGATTTGTTAACTGTTCTCAAACAAATAGATGTCCCATCCCTCTACCCTGTCCATCAAAAGAGAGAAACTACCATAGTTCCACTGCTGACCAGATGTTATTTTGGTGTTGGAACATCCTCAGCACAGCAGTAACACTGAGGTGTGTAAAATCCCAGCAGTGCTTCTGTTCCTGGTACACTCACATCAACACAACACACAAACACGCCACCACTATGCTGTTTTGAGAATGGCACAGATATCTGGTCAGTGGTGGTCCTGTGGTGGTCCCTCTTCCTTGCCTGATAGGGTGTCTGATAAACTGTGTGGCAACTGATGCTGTAACTGCAAACTTACAAAGTCTGATGGCCAATGCTTTGTACATACATGCTAATATGGCCAATGAGTGTACATACGTACTTCATAAGATGTCTTCTAAACTGGAAACTGGCAATATTTTTGGTGTTACCAATGCTGTGAGAATTTCTTGCCATCCCTTTCATCCTGGTCTCATACGGAAACATCCTTTAGCAGCCAACTATACAGTGCCCTCAATTTCCTCCAGCTCTTCTCCACTTTTCCTGTAAAAGTGTTTGAGCCAGGCGTTTGATGGAGCGTGAGTAACTTTAGCTGGGGAGGTCTGGAGGAGTTCAGAATCAGAGAGGCTTTTACAAGCAGGCAGTAATGACTTCCTCTTAACAGCTCTCCGCAAAAGGACCTCAGCAAATTTGATTATGCGCGTTCAGGGTGAGAACGTGGCACAGCCACATGTGCTAGGGCGATTACATTGAATCTGTGTGTGTGTGTGTGTGTGTGTGTGTATCTGTGAGTGTGTGTGTGTGTGTGTCTGTGAGTGTGTGTGTGTGTGTGTGTGGCCCCATGTGTAGGTGTATTTATGTTGGGAAGCATTTTAAGCTAATGGGTACTAGCGTTTTGCAGGTCAACCATAGATTAATAAAGTTCCTCTACATATGGAGAAGTTAAAAGTGGTGCGAAAGCATTGTTCCTAGTAGCAAGCAGTCCTTTGCATATCAGAATATGTGGGTCTGAGGCATGAGAGTGGTTAATATGCTCCAGTGGATGACTGAGTGCCAAACAAAAAAAACTAGCGTGCGCACACCTGGAGCTAATCAGTTCACAGGAATGTATGTTTTACAAAGCTCTGCTCCCCCCACAGCGTGCACTTCTGACCATCTTTGTCTGGCCTGTTATTTTGCGGAGGTAGTGTTTTAAGACTGATGTTTGTTCCTAGTCCAAAATACCACACAACTGCCAAAGATGGTTTTAATAAGTGTCTCATTTGATCCTGGATAGTCCTCCGGTGAAAGGTAACCCCTCCGAGTATCTCGTTCCTTTCACCTGGCTGTGTCTGCCCTCCAGATGTCCCACAACGCGTTTCATCTCGACAGGAAGCTGTGTCAGGATGAAGTTATTTGTTTTAACGTTTTCAGCCAGGGGAAGGGAAACCAAGAATACATCACCTCGCCTTTGTTCTGCTGCGTTTATTGTGAAAAAATATTGTCTCCACCGCTGTCTGAGCAGTGTGAACAAGGATAAGACATGCTCTCATCCCATATTATACACCCAAATGAAAACCTGAAAGTCATGATTTTTTTTCTTTATTGCTTAAAAAAAATGAAACCATCTGTTGTTAACATGCCTACCTGCATCTAACAGTGCTGCAGTGGTCTCTGGAGTGAGATTTTTTGGTTTAAAGAGTAGCAAAACCTTCTTCTGATGATATATCTTTTGAGAAACTACAACTGCTTTGGGTTCAATTTTAAGGGGGGAATGGATTTTTTTTTCCTGAATGCAGGAACAAGGGAGAAAGCTTACATTACTGCAATACTGGAAACACTAATAGTATATGTTACAGCAAAGTTGACTTCTTTTTTAGAACAAGCTGATATTTTGCTTAAAGACAACCTAAATCAATCTGTTAATGTATGAGTTTGTAAATAGTTTGTAAATGTTCCCTTCAGAAGCTGAATATAGAGTATTACAGTGTTTTAACTTCAGATCATCACTAGAATGGAGAGAACTGAAAAGGGTGAGGAGGACAACAAGTTAAAAGTTAAAGTTAGTAGTGTAGCTGGCTAACTCAGAAACCTTAAATAGGTAATAAACATTTTTTGGCATCTTTTTAGAATTTGGCTGAATAAACATAGGATCGCAGTTGGCATTGCATGCCAAGTAACATGTTAAACTCTAGTTTTAGGTTGGGGTGCCCCTTTAAGACTAACAAGTGTAAATGACCCTGACTGGTTGCTCTGTTTTGTGTCTCATGTAAAAAAAAATATAGTTCAAGCTGAAACACTCCTTTTCATTTCAGCTGTTCTAATGTTGTGAATGAGTGGAGCTAAACTACTAAACTGATATTTGATGGTCAGCTGTCTCTTCATTTATACACGCCAATCAGCCAGTCAACATTAAAACCACTGACAGGTGAAGTGAATAACATTTATTATCTCATTACAGTGGTACCTTTGTAGCTGAGAGATTTATTAGATAACAGCCAAATAGTCAGTTCTTGAAGTTGAGGTGTTGGAAGCAGGAAAAATGGGCAAGTGAAAGAATCTGAGTGACTTTGACAAGAGCCAAACTGTGATGGCCAGATGACTGGGTCAGGACATCTCCAAAATGACAGATATTGTTTGGTGTTCCAAGTGGCCCAAGAAAAGATAACCAGTTAACCAGCAAAACAGTCATGCCCAAGTGTCATTGATGGGTATGGGAGCTAAAGCTAGCCCATCTGATCAGAATCCACAAAAGGGCTATTGTAGCATGAGTTGCTAAAAAAGTAAATGCTGGCTATGATAGAAAGGAGTCAGAACACAGTGCATCACAGCTTGCTGCTTATGGGACTGTGTAGCTGCAGACCAGTCAGCGTGCCCATGCTGACTCCTGTCCACCATGAAAGCACCTACAATGGACATGCAAGCATCAGAACTGGACCATGGAACAATGGAAGAGGACGACATGGTCTAATGAATCACATTTTCTTTTACATTATGTGAACAGCCAGGTGTGTGTGCGTCGCTTACCTGGAGAAGAGATGGCACCAGGATGCACTATGGAAAGAAGGCAAGCCAGTAGAGGCAGTGTGATGCTCTGGACAATGTTCTGCTTGGGCAAACCTTATCCTCCGTTGGTCAATGAATCGTGGTTTTAAATGTGGTATTACAAAAAGGACCACAAAATGTTGTAAACTCCACAAAGTCAGTGAGGTGATCTAATTTTTTTCATGTCCAAATCTGTCTTGAAAAGTCTGTTCAGTATCAACCTGGACAATATGTTTTGATCATGTTAAGCTTAGGCCAGCTAAGTCCTTATGAGTCCATAAAAACATCCTAGTCTACAACCACTGGTGTGCATGTAAATGTAGTTAATGATGTAATGTACAGTCTATTATTAATATATCATCCAATCATCATTTAAGCCACTGACAGGTCTAGTGAATAACATTCATTATCACATGCATTACATTCACCTCTAGACTCATTTTAGCTCTCCACAGCTACAATTAGATCAAATGCATTTTACATACAATTGATGTTTTTCTATGCTTTCATATTTTTCTATTCTTGGGGTTCAACCCATATTTTAGGTCCTGCTGTAGCACAACTGAATGATAAGGCCATTTCAGGGACTTTTCTTATCTAGTCACAACGCTTTCATTTTGATAAACGAAGTATTGCTCATAATAAAATGCTTTAAAAGGGTTTGTTCAAAAAAGAAACAGAAGTGATGACTGGAGAGTAGAGGCAGTAAAGTAAAAGGTATGACATACTTTTAAAGAGAAGGGGAGAAATGGGAGGGGCACTGTTTGTACCGATAGTGTTTCTCTGTATCTCGCTACACAGAGAATAAACTGGGGAGATAGACTCCTTTTAAGTCCTTCTCTTTCATCGCCCATGAAGGTGTACGATGACATTTACAGTCCTCATACACCGTTTTGCTGGTGCTGGATCATTTTGAAGTTGCTCCATGTGTTTCACTGTGTGTTTATACTGTATGTGGTGGTTAAAGAGCCCAT
>JBBPCZ010000163.1:10214915-10225074 GCA_037974445.1 Brycinus macrolepidotus | reverse complement strand
TTTGTTTTTGTGCTTCTCAATTTTGTTGTTGTGTTTAGCAATTTGTTGGTGTGATTTGCACTTCAGGGCCACCGTAGTAGACTCATGAACACAGATGTTAGCCAGTTCCAATGATGCCTTCAAATCTTTGGCTGTTACTCGGGTTGTTTCTTTACCTCATTGATGAGTTTTCATTGTGCTCTTGGGGTCACTTTGACTGGGCCCCCACTTCTTGGTAGGGTTGCCACAGTCCCAAAGTGTCTCTACTTGTAGATTGTTTGCCTCCAACTGTAGACTGGTGAATTTCTACAGTCTTTGAAATCACTTTGTAACCCTTTCCAGCTTTATGTAAATCAATTCTTGATCATAGATCCAAATGATTGAAGTCTTAGTGATATGGAATTCACTGAAAGTCAGAGGAAAACTTTTCTGCAAAATAAAGCATAACCTTTGATGTAGCATATTGTTGCAAAAGATAAAACAACAATGCATTCGCTCAGGGGAAAGATCAAATTCTAGAGTTGAGTCAGCCTCGCCATTGTGTTACAGGCACAAAACGCATTTTTCAGCAGGAGCTTTTATTCTAAAATTAGGCTGACTAATTTGCTTTCAGCAGCATTCACATTCTATCAGAGATGGAGGATGTGGAAAAGAATATGAGTATGTAAGGCTTTACAAGAAGAGCACACGAAACAAATGTGAAAGGCGATAGAAAGGAAACACTAAACAACTAAATCATGTGGCAATATAGAAGGCACAGAAATAAGACTTCACAAAACTGACTAAGACCACGCAGTTTTTATGGAAAGGATGAGTCATGTAATGAGTGTAATGAGCCACAGGTGTTTCAAACCATGGGCACATGACTGAACCACTGCTGCATCATTACTGGTGCATGGGGCTGAATAGTAGGTAATTTACAAGACGATGCACTGTGCCTCAGTAGTGCATTCGCTTTCAAGTTAACCAGACTGAAGCTGTCTTATTCTGGACATATTGTGAAGAGAACCAATTCACTGGAAAATGCAGTTGTGCTTGGAACAATTGAGGGTGAAAGAGGAAGAGGATGGCCAGAAACAAGATGGATAGACACAATCAGAAGAAACTTAAAGACAACTACAGCATAAAAACTGCCTAAATTTAAGCCTCAGGTTGAGTATACTAAAATAAATATTCAATATTCATTCTTAGAATTGGTCAGTTGATGGACAGTATTCTCCCAAAAGGCAGCGTGAAGCAGAAAGGGAGGAATTTTAGAGAACTAGATGATGTTGAAAATGTCCCAGGTGAAGACAGCTCCAAAAATAAATTCTAAAATCAGCGACAAAACTGTTTAAATTTGGTGGCACCAAGTAACATTCTACTCTCATAGCAGTTCCAAAAGGGGTCCTTAATGCAATTTCATAGAAGAGCCACTTTTGATTCTTCTTTTGAATCTTTCAATTTATGGTTCTTTCGAGGAAAAAATTATAAATGAAAAGCAGGCCCAGACGGTGCATCAGGAGAACCAATGGTTCAAGACAAAGTTGAACTGACCCAGCCCCACTTCCCCAACCTCTCTGCCCATAGTCTATTACATGACTGGTCTAAATGATGTTTTAAAACTCATTAATAAATTGCATAAAACCAGAATTGTGCAGTAGTACTACAGAATTTGTAGCAAACTACATCTGATAGTACCAACTGGTGAGCTCAGTCAACTAGCCAACAGCATATTTGCAAAATGGTGGAGCGAAGTGGGTTACATGTCGGCTATTCCCCTTTGTCAGGAACATCAAATTAATTCCCTGACCAGGATGATTTTCACACTCTAACATATTCATCAGCATGTTTGACATTTGCTTACAAAAATAGCCTGCTCATGCTTCAAAGCCTTGCCCTTGCAGCTGATTTTGCCCAAAAAGAACCTAAAAGAACTGACAGTCTTTAATCATGTGGAACACCTCTGTGCATATATTCATGGTTTCTGCTCAGCCTGTTTGTAGTTATCTGTTAACTTCACATGTACACATATTAAGATATTGTTCCAGTTAGAGCATTTAGGAGCTTTTTCACAGTAAATAACGTACTATAACTGCCAATTGACAATACATAATCATTGTAAACAAACAATAGGCCTATGTATTACATATTTTTGCAATTTTTGCTTTGAGATTTGATCATCACGTATTTTTAACATTAACTGAACATACATTCAGCATCACTATAATGTTTTTTGAAAATTTAACTATTACTTTTTTCTCAGTGTGGCCTGGCCTTACATTTCCAGTCTGAAGAATGGTCACAGTCCAGCACTGAATCAGAATGAGAGATCTTTACTGATCCCAGAGAAACTGATCCTGACGAGAGGGAATAACTGACCTGCTTCACTCTATGGTGAGATGTGTGAGTGTGAAGAACCTGTTTGAAGTTTCAAGAACCTCCACATAATGTTACGTTTAACTTTGATAATCTTCATTTTTCAGAAAGTAAATGACTACAATATAGGTTTTGCAAGAGCAGGGGTTAGCACATCCACATGACAGAAGAAAGAAAATCACAACAACTGTACAAAAGAAGAAGACCGTACAGGGATACCGTGCGTAAGGCACAATTAAACGATCGCAAATGGTGTTTGGCCTGACGCAATGGCCAGATAGATAAAACTGATTTTCAGCATGAGAAATCGGAGGTATGGTGTGAGAGCGTGAGAGGACAGCCAGATGCGTGTGTCTTATGCTCATTGTGTGAGAGTTGGGAGTCCTGGTGTTAAGCTTATTTCTGTGAGTAATTCAGTTGCCAACAGTTGGAACAGCTGTTCTCTGCTAGGTATCATCAACAATTCCTTAAAAATATACTGATAATACCCACACTCAAGACACTCAACTCAAAGTCCAGTAAGTAAGTAAAGCTGTAAAACCATATCTGTTATAATTCATCTCTGTTCATGTGTGTAAGGAGGTTTAGGCTTGGGTTGGGTTGGATTTGAGTTTCAAATTTCTCAGTACCCATTGGACCAGAATCCAGTCTCAAAGCCACTGGTACGGATTGGGATTCCATATCCGTATGGAACTTTACCCTAGAATATACCATGGGGCAATGCGTTTGTTTTATCCCTCATCAGTCTCGAATTGACTGAAAACCACTGAAACTGCTGTGCGCTGTGAAAAGCCTGAGCCAGCTGGCAGAACAGTGTCTGATCACTCAAAGCCCACCTGATCCCTCTCTCCAATAATGCACTGCCCCTAGACAGAAGCGAGGAAGTTATCACTAAACTGTGTCATGTCGACTTCACACTCACCAGTGTTGGGTATTATCGCACTCACCTGCAAGCCACAGATTTAGCCGAGCTCAGCACAGATGAGACATCAGAGCTTACCAGGAGCAAGCTGTCAGCTGTGATTACTGCTTGCCTTGAAATGATAATTACATTAAATTTTCTAGGCGCTCTTCCATAAGCATGACAGACAAGGCAGAACCACCAGTGATCTCAAATTGATGCTTTCGCTACATACAGCATTTACCAACTCATTAGAATTATCAGCACATAATCATATGATTTGATTTCCCTGCGTATGTGCTTAAAAGAACATTAAAATTGGATTAGTGGGATAGCATCATTTGTTAAAAGTAAAGAATCTTCAGCCTCCCTAGTCTACTGGCAAGTAAAGCACTAGCTCTAAAACTTTTTTTTATCTGTTTGTTTAATTACTTTTGCCTTAAATAAACCTGATATGACTTTGGGTATGAAGCGTAGATTTACTTTTTTCACTAGCCTTTTTCACTAAGTGCGTTTCAAATTTGAACAATCCCAAATGGCTCCTACATGAGATGACCAAATGTTATGTTAGCATTATTAATAAGCATATGCACGCATATGAACAAACACACACGCAGCACAATGAACGTGTCAGCTAATGCTTTTGTTCCTGATGAGGGCTGTAATGAAATGTGACAGGCTGTGTGTGTGTGGGTTGCGTTGATGGCTAATTGCAGGGCTTGTTTTGTGAATAGGCTCATTGATAGACATCCGCAGGTCTGCATAATGTCGCGTAAATAGGGCCTGATGGTGTCTTAACCTCATTTAAGAAGCACTGTTCATCCCTGGGGCTTTCTCCTTCTCTCTCTCTCTTTCTCTCTCTCTCTCCATTTCTGTCATTCTCTTTGGCCATATTATTTAATGCAGAGGCTGCTTCCTCTGAATTGTTCTCTATAATCATGAGGTCCATAGCATGCAGCAGTATCAGAGCACAATGAATTGTGAGGAGGAAAACATCACTGGTATACTTATGATGGGGACACAAGGACACACACACACACACACACACACACACACACACACACACACACACACATACACATACATACATCATACATCCCTCCTCTCCCAACACACACACACACACATGATCTCAGCGCTTCGATGGTCACCCACACAGACAAGCCTTGAGAATATGTTCATACGGTTTATACAGTTGTTGCAAGCTCTTTACATTTAATAAACGTCTTTTCTGGCAATTTTCGATTTGCTCTTTAAAAGAAGAGACCATTGCTCAGTCCATCGGCACGCTTTCGAGCACTAGTCAGAACGCATCTGGTATGTAATCATGCCATTATAAGACGAAAACAGGCTGCAGCCCAGTTTTCCTCACAGTTTTGCAGTCGTGTCCAATTGAACTCGCTTGGAGTATCCCAAACACATGATACCACCATGCTGGGAGGGTGAAACTAGTGGAGAAGAGCACTAACTGCCAGTTCTGTTACATCAGCTAACAGACACCCGCACAGGCTAGTATCGCTGTAAATGATGAGGGAGAATCAGGGCCATCCCACCCTTCTAGACAGAGCAAAGTGCTCTCTTGGACTCATGGCCATGGATGATCGTGGCACCACTGGGGATCGAACTTACAATCTCTTGATGAGATGGCCAATGCTTTTAACTTTACACACACAGAAAGAAGTGTTGCATGTTTGTGGTTGGAGAGTGACCAAAGATATTAATCTAATTACACAGTTTTTTTCAACAAGGGCCAAATTGCAGGACATTGCAGCATGGAGACTAAGAGTCCAGAGTCTTCTAGGATCAAAGGCCAGTAAGATCACAAACTCTGGATGTCGTTATATGATTGCAATCTGCTGAAAATGTGTTGCACTGAGTAAAAACACTTATGCACTATATATGTAGTAATTACAAATACGTTCTTCGTACATACTTTGCAATTGTACAGTAAATTAAAAAATGGATAAATGTGTAGTAATTAGAAGTAATACTTGGTGCATATTTCAAGGTTCAATGTGTAAATCCAAAGTAATTAATGTGAGAAATATCAGGTATATTTCACACGTTACGTATTTACCAGTTAACTGCTACCAAACTTACCATACTGCAAAACAAAGTGTTACCAATTCTTTTTTTCCCCAAGGGCAAGTATTGCAAGCGTGCTTAGTTTTGTACTGTATCACATTTTCAACAGTTCATACATTAAAAATTAAATGTTAAAGAATTTACCTGATTTCATGCTGTACTTAAAAGACTGCCCTTGACACACACTTGTTTTATACAACATCAGTATGTGGGGTCATGCATGTCTAATCTGTTTAAAGAGTTTATAGTGTAGATTTGATATTTTTTTGTATGTGTAAAGCTCACTCCTAACAATCCATATAACCCATATAATCTATATGAAAATGAAAGTGGTGTATAATGAATTTTGAACAAAGCCCTTCATATGTAAGCATCACTATATAATAATAAAACATAGTGTGCAGTTTCATAAAAAATAAGAATATGAATTTCATGGTGTATTTTGATTTACCTGAAAATTTCTAACTTCTATAATTCCCAACTGAGGCCTGCCTAAAAGAAACTCATGGGATATGAAAATAAAACAAAATATATATACATTTTTGACATTTCTGAATTCTGTACTTCCCAAAAGCACAAAATCCAAAAACAGAAAATGATGCCTCATCACTATTTGCTCCTAACAAGCTGGTGACGCATAATGATTAAGTAATAAAGCTTTCCACAGATGAGGCACGTTAGAGTTATTGCTCTTGGCTGTATCTGTAATAGGCTACTGCTCTGCTTTGTTTTAATTTAAGACTTTTTAAAGCGATTCATGTGATTCTAAGAGTATTTCAACTGCTCAGCCGTTCTCTCAGTCTGATATCTTACCTCATGGGGATCAGAGAGACATGGAAATACACTTCAGTGTGAAATTGATGTTTTCAGCATTGCTGTCTTCTGTGTTCCTTCACGAAACATTCTGCTCTGGGGCTTTTTATTTCCACTTATTTATTCAATAGTGTGTTAGGTGTTACTAGCCATTTGTCATTGTGTCTGTGCTTCGGTACTGGGTGGTGGATTACTGCTGGCTAAGCAGGGCGAGGGGGCTACAACCAACGACATTTATTTCTGAATGATGAATCACACGCACGCACACACACACACACACACACACATTTTATTATAGTGTTGTATAAACTGCTTGTATATGATAACATTTCTATGTTTCATATATTTGCTTTTACTTATTTGTCATAATATCACTGTTGGAACCAAGCCTTGTACCTGTATTTCTGGACAATCCTAAAAAACACAAGAGCTGTTTTCACTGCATCAAAATTGAATGATGTACTGACCAATAGAAATAGTACTCAATAAGCATTATTAATAATATTATTGAACCATAATATTATTATAGTAAAGGAGAATTTACTTTTTCTGAAGATATTAAGTTTTGTTCTGACAGTGACAATATGTATTTTATACAGTGGCGGAAATAAGTATTAAACCTGTCAACATTTTTATAAGTGAAAAAAGGAACATTGGTATTAATGAATTCACAATACTGAAGTCCATAAGTAAAGTTATGTCTTATAAATTGGAATGACACAGAAAAAAAGTATCGAACACACTAAGAAAAAGCACAAGAAACACAAGAAACATCTCACGGTGAGTAAAAGCAAAGAGCCCTCGCAAGACCTTCACAACCTGATTGTTGCAAAACATATCAATAGAACTGGTTACAGACTTATTTCAGAAGTTCTGAATCTTCCAATAAGCACCATGCACTCTGCTGGCATGGCTTCTGTGTGCACTCACTGCACAAGACTCTGAAGGCATGCTGAAGCTCTTTTAAAGTTTGCTACACAAGATTTGGACAAGCCTATGAAATACTGGGAGAATGTAGTCCGGTCAGATGAGACCAAAATTGAACTTTTTGGCTGTCATGCTACACACCATGTTTGGATGAGAAATGGCATTGCCAAAAAACAGTACAGTATACCAGCAGTAGAGTTTGGAGGTGGAAGCATCACGGTGTAGTGCTATTGCTCATCTCATGGCACTGACAGACTTCATATAATTGAAGAAACAATGACTGGGGCCATTTACAGAGAGATTCTTGAAATGAATCTGCTGCCATCCACCAAGATGATGAGGATGAGATATGGGTGGACCCTCCAGCAGGACATTGATCTAAAACATACTGCAGAGGAAACTCTCACTCGTTTTAAGAGAAAGAAAATCAAGCCATTAGAATGGCCCAGTCAATCACCTGACTTTTGAACATTTGAAATCTGGTTGAACGTTTGTAGAAGGAACTAAGGATCAAGGTTCACAAGGGGGGCCCCTGGAATCTACAAGATTTAAGGACAATCTGATTAGAAGAATGGGTTAAAATCACACCTGAGCACTGAGGGTGATTAGTTTCTTCATACAGGAAGCGTCTTGAAGCTGTCATTACAAACAAAGGCTTCTCTACCAAGTATTAATTAAATTTCAGAATGTGTGTTCAGTTAGCATGTGAAGTCTTTATATTTGTGGATTTCTTGAGTGAAGACCAATGTCTGGTGAAAATTCCATGTGAATAGCCTCATTGGAAATAACTGTATTAAATGCTGACTAATTTTCTAACCCTATTCATAAATCTAAGGCTAACTCTGTCCTCAGTAACTTTGTCTGTCGGTGTGACTGTAGCTCTCTCTCTCTCTCTCTCTCTCTCTCTCTCTCTCTCTCTCTCTCTCTCTCTCTCCCTCTTTCTCTCTCTCTCTCTCTCTCTTTTCTTCCTCTCTGTTCTTTTCTTCCAACTTTCCCACTTTTCTCATCTCTTAAGGTGGACAAATCTTTATCTGTTTAAGCAAAATTCTTCCCATTACCGATAAAAAGAATGGGGACATCATTATAATGAAATGATCCTCTATAGGTTACCAGAGTCATGCTCTGCATGACCAGCTACACACACACACACACACGCACACACTCACATTGTTACCTATGGCTCAGGGAGATTTATACCACTTTCTCCAGATGGAGTTGGGTGGCTGGGCCCCCCATGGCCTTCTGGGTAAAATGAAAAGTCTTGGGGAGATAAATTATTAGCGTGGTGGCTGATTTGGCCGCTACGCTTGGCCACTCGGGCGAGCTCGTGTTTATAATTGATTAGCCTCCCACGATGTTTTCTCATTTAGCGACCTTTGTGAAACACGGTCACGCTCGTAAACCCCAAACCTCCCTCCACTCCTCATTCCCCCACTCCACTCCTCTGCCTGACACAGAACACTCCCCCTACCTGCAGAGACAAACGAGGGATGAAAGAGAGAGGGAGTGCGAGATGGAGCGAGCAAGAGAGAGAGAGAGAGAGAGAGAGAGAGAGAGAGAGAGGGGCCTTGTGAAGCTGTAACTCTCATAACCTGTGCTTTGAGCCCTTAGTGGAAAGCCATTGCTCACTGCTGCGTGTCTGATAAAACCTCACATTAAAGCCCTTCAGCCATACTTACCTCTTGCTATCAGAACCTGAATCTGCTATAATAACCAGGCACAAGCCCTTCATCCATACTCTGCCTTACTATCTGATCCAGGATCTGCTTCAATAACCTGAATGAAAATCTGCACCACTTTTTAGGTACTTCACTATCAGTCGAAGAGCCAGCACTGGGGTAGTGCATCACTAAGGCTGGGCAATATGATGATATGGTATTATCATGATAAATTACACTTTCCTGAGCATGGTACACGTGTCTATATTTCTACACTGCAGGCCAATTCCATGGTCCATCCACAAAAATTATTAATTGTAGAAAGCCTATAAAACATAATCGGAGATGACAATCTCAACAAGGAGCATATCAACAAGGAGCTGACTGGCTATATTCTTTTATGGCATTATTTTTATTTGGTTACCAGTTGTTTGCTTTTTGTTTCTGATACAATTATGGTGAACAAACATATTAATCTTTGTTCTTGGTTTTTCAGTGCCATCACTATTTTGTGGTACTGTCTATCATGAACATGTTTTCAGATATCACACTATTCCGTTTTTGCCATACTGTCCAAAATGGAATAGTGTGATCATCAGATTTTCTATTTCACTGATGGTCATTTCACTATAGGCCTGTCAGAAGTATAGCATTTGCCAAATACTAATCGTTCTCAGCTCAGCTCCTCTGCTATCTGATGTGAGACCTGTCCTTGACACTTTAATTATCCGACATGCCGGTTCGGGCCCATCTCACCGTGTTTACACTTCCAATATTGATCTCCTTCTAATCGGTAAGAAATGCCTCTCAGTCTGGACTAAGTGTGATCTGTAGGACTCTCTATCTCTCTCTCTTTCTCTCTCTCTCTCTCTCTCTACCACTCATCTCTGAAGAGTGGAGAGTAAAGACGTGGGAGGTCACATCCACTCATCTCCCATTAGGCACTTGCGCGCATGTGTGTTTGTGTGTGTCCTCTCCATAGTTGGTCTTGGTAATTAGATGCTGATGGGTCTCTAATGGATTCAGCTTAGAGGATTGGGGTGCAGGCCAAGGCCCCAAGGAGCACCACTAACACAACAACAATAATAACACTAACAACCAGAGTGAGGACAACAGCCTAACGCCTACTATATTTAAAAATAAAGAAGTAAAACCAGGTTCTTCAGGGATTTTGTAAAAGCACTGGTTATATATATATATGGAAGGTACATTCAAAAAGTTTTTGTGCTGCTATTTTCGTTGGAAAGGGTGAAGGCTGGAAGAGTAGTAATTGGGCATGTCTGAGAGTGTCATGTGACACTGGGAAAATTACATCACAAAGGAGAGGTGACTATGTAGAAAAGTGATGTAATTTGTTTTTGTTTTTCAAATTCTTTATAAATAGTGCAGAAACATTTTGAATGTCCCTTGTGTATATAAAACATAAAACATAAACATA
>JBBPCZ010000163.1:10174019-10193467 GCA_037974445.1 Brycinus macrolepidotus | reverse complement strand
GTGTGTGTGTGTGTGTGTGTGTGCGCGTGTGTGTGTGTGTGTGTGTGTGTGTGTGTGTGTGTGTGTGTGTGTGTGTGCGTGTGCTCTAATAACAGTCTAATAGCAGTCTAATGACAGTCTAATAACAGACTAACAAAGCTTAATGAGCTACTGGGCTGGTGGAGCCATGCTGGCCACAGTAGGTGTCACACCATAACTGCATGCCTGGGGAAACAATTAAAGGAATGCAGAGGACAGTTTTTTAACTGTAACATATCTCACAGCAGGAGTAATCATGATGGCCCCCCAATGAGAACACTATTTGGCCTTGATATTCTGCTTGTAAATGTAGGCCGAGAGATTAATCTCCATTTAGCCACTTTAAGCCCCTTTCTCCACTTTAAGACCAAAACAAATCGCTTCCCCAGTTACCCGAATTCCAGCGTACATATTTATTCATTGGGAAACCACATACAGAGACAAACACTCACAGCAGTAATAATTCATACATCAGCGAGCCCAGAGATCCAGAGATTTTGACAGAGTACAACAGAGCTGTAGGTTCTAATGTGTTCTTTCTCAGATCACTTCCTCAGAGTTTTGCACCTGAGGAGTGTATTTAACTGTCAGTTGATCCAGTACAGCAGCTGCCTTTCCCAAACCCTGTCCTTACGCTCCACATTTACTGAACATCAATAAATAAAAAGTTAAATAGTAAGTACTGCTTATACTCTATGTACATCAACTTTTATGCACCCTCTGTTTGTGTGTGTATATGCGTAACTGTGTGTAAACGTGTGTGTGTATGTATGCATGTATATCAGAGACTTTGGATTAATGCTAGAAATAAAGATACTGAACAAGGAATCACAATATCCCTACCACAACCTATAAACACTCTGAAAAAGGTGCACATTTGCCTAAAGTCACAATGACCGATTCAAGAACCCCTCAGCATTGGAGCAATTGTGTTTGCTGAGTGATGGAGCACCATCCAAAACCTTTGGAATAAGTAGGGATGAGTTGTGATCCTGCATTAATAATAACTAAGAATTTATTACCTGCAGAGATGAGCAAACTCCCTATTAACTACCATTTGTGTCAGCAGATTTTCACTCAGCTGGGTTACTTCTATATAGTATTTATACCCAGCATTTCTGTACATAGCATAGTGTATTTTCATATTAAGCTTTTTTTTTCTTTTCAACAGATTTTTTAATTTAGATTTTATTTATTTTTTTATTTTATATACTTTAAATTTTATATTCTTCTTGTCACTGTGTCTCTGTGTGTCTTTGCGGTCATAACATAAGGAAGTTCTCTGATTCTGATATTAAAACCTTTGATTCTGGAAGAATTTGTAGACAAGCAGATGTCTACAAACTTCTGGACCTACAGTATAGACATGGTACATGAAAAAGATTGAATGAAAAGGTTATTTGACAGGTTGTGGCTTGCTTTCATTAACTGTGTGTGCTCTTCAGTGCTTGCCAGTCAGGCGTGATGTCATCAGCATATGCTGTAGAATGCTTCTGCCCAGGATGGGGTTCACGCTACATGACTTACATTTATTAATGGCCGCTGCCTATATCTACAGGCTCCACCACGCAGGAAGCACTATTTCATTACCATATTCTATAGCCCTGTAATAAGTCGTAACATATGCTGTCAAGCCTTGTATGATTGGATTGCTTTTATGAATGTTCCCAGCGCCACTGTCCATTTCATTAGCATACAGTGTTAGATGACCCATATTGTACTGGACACATTAGCATGGGCTGTAATTTGGGGAACTTTCAGATTATTAACATCTCTTTTCTAACAGTGCACTGGAGCATTCAAGAAAAAAAAAATACAACAGTAAATACAATGACAGGTTTGAGAGCCATGAGAGCAACCATCCGTGCAGACAAACACTTCATTCATATAAAAAAAAGAACACATTCAAAACATTAGCACTGGAGTTATTTTCCTCCTAAAAAATATGCTAAAATGTAATCTCCATTCACATCCGAGACCCAGATTCACTGAGCCGACGAGGAAAACTAGTGGCATCTGTCGCTGACTAATGATTACCTTCCATCAGTGCTCCATGGCCTCTCATCTATTGTGAAAATTTGCACTGGAACACACCGCAGAAACTACAGCTGGTGGCCAACATGCTCAGTCTTTCTGCACATAGTGGAGATACAGCAGGGCTGCTACAGTTTTTAAACATTATGTCCACACACTGTCCCTTTGTTAGGTCTGATCATGTTGGTCCATCTTGCAGTTGGTCCACCTTGCAGAAGTTCACTGCATAGAGTGATCCACAGACACACACACATACACACACACACACACTAAGATACCATCACCATGTCAGCGTCACTGCTTTGCTGAGAATGACCTATCACCCAAATAATACCTGCTCACTGGTGGTCCTTTGGGGACCCTGACCTTTGAAGATCAAGGTAAAGGGGGCTAACAAATGATACAGAGAAACAGATGGACTACAGTCTGTAACCATAAACTACAAAGTGCACCTATATGGTAAGTGGACCTATATGACTGTAGACACATGGTATGTGGCTTGTGGATGTATGTAAATGTGTTGTTTTTGAGACACAGAAATAACGAATTCAAAATAGTTTTTTTTTTCTTGTTGAATTTTTGTATATGGATATAGCCTGGAGAGTACAGGGTATGTTTAGAAACAGTGCTTACATACTACAAAAAAATCTTTCATTTTGAAAAAAAGCAAGGGAAATTAGTTTTTCCATAAGATGCACCTTCTACAGATTCCAGCCCTTGTTTGGAGTACAGAATGCCCCCTGACTGATGACTCTCTATATCACTGGACCTGCATCTGAAAGATGCTTTAAGGAACATTCTGTAATGATCATTTCTCATAAATAACAGCCGGCACCCCTAAAGTGGTCTTAAGGAGGCCTGACGTAAGAGAGGAAGACAAACTGGCGTCCAAGGCCTACAGAGACACAGTAAAAACGTCAACCTTGTTGCGGCTATGCTATCCATCACAGCCTTAACACAATCAGACAGTGCTGGAAGTCAAAACTAAGACAAAATGCACAAACAACAGCATAGTGACCACTCCTGTCTTTTGTGTTCAAGGCCAAGCTAACTACTTGTTGTTGAGGCTAGAAGAAAGGTTGATAAATGATGAGTGTGTAGGACATGTGGACTGAGTGATGCTTGTCCTTGACTGCCATCTCAGAAACTTATTTACAACAACTTTGACTGCATTCTTTTTGTTTCATTTTCATCTTGTCTGGCTCTTCTGCTGTCTTTTACTGTACATGACATTCCAAGCCAGAGACCAAATGTATCCATTTTATTGCACAATTTATGTTTTTAGAGTTTGCAGAGTTTAGCATGCTGGGAAAAATAACGTGCAATTTGTCAAATGAGTTGTAAGTTTTATCTAAGCCACGTTTAATGTTATATTTTTCCAAAATGCACAGTATGAACATTTTCACTCAGAAAATCAGCACACTATGTCACTGAACCTGGGGCTCCCAAACTAATGCATATGATTGCATCAATTTTTGAACACTACATGATGAAAGGTGTATAGACACCTGTTGATCTAGTATTTATTCTGACAACAAGATTATAATTATAAGTAGTTTGTTCCCCCTCTAAAAATGGTTTATGCTAGATGTTGAAACATTGCTGTGAGGCTTGGTTTGCACTTAACCACAAGAGCATTAGTGAGATCAGGTCCTGATGATTAGTTCTAGTTCTCATTCCAAAGGTATTGGATAAAACTCCAGAAAACACAGTTCCAAAGCACCATAGCAAAATGCCAGGGGGCTTTATCTCCCTTTAGCTGATGCTTGGCATTGGGCGTAGTGGCCCATGTGGGGCTGTTCCAGAGCATCCAAGTCTGTTAGCAGTACTTTTCTGTGGAGATTATACAAGCTGTTGAACGCCTTTAGCCGCAACAGGGGCACCTTAAAGAAATGGAGTTCACTAATTAGAAGGAGAGCCTGGATACTTTAGTGTTTGTGAGAAGGCGCAGTGCAAAATGCAGCTGAAATATGTGTGTCGAATGAGTGGCTCGATTTACTAAGGCTAATAGCACAAGCTGCACATAGGACCACCTGTTGACTCGGCTGAGAGCGGTGAACTTGTGGAGCCATCAACAAGCTCAAGGCAAAAGAAAAAGCAAGTTCAGCAATGAGGTGATAACAGGGTTGACAAATGAGTTTCTTTCAAACCAAATCATTTTAACATTCTAACATTCAAAACATTCGTGGTCACATTAATACAGTTTTAGGACATGCCCTTTCACACACATATGGTACGCCTTGTCCTGAGCACTGAAATAGTGTTATTTTGATGGTAACTTTTCTTTCAGCTCATGTTCAAAACTGCCATGATTGCTGCCAGTAATGTGAGCAATTTGAAGTCTCCCAGGAATACGATATGAGGGAGAGAAAATTCCATGCCTAACCTCAGTGTCAAACCTGGCTTGTTGCCTAAATTTTTAGCGAATTGAACGGAATATATAATCAGCTGAATTTCCAGTATCTCCACTTGTTTAATGGGTTATGGGCAAGGCACAGAAATTACATGTTTAAGTTTTAACACCAATTTTGTACAAAATGGGCCTGAATCAGAGTTCATGAAGGTAGGAAAAAATCATTTGAGAGCCGTGCTTCCTCTTAAGATTTGCCAAATGGGTCGTAAGTGAAAGATGACGCATGCTAAAGTGCAGACATACGAGGTCAGAAGGTAAAGAAGCATGGGTCCTGTGCATTAAGAGAAGGAGTGAGTGGTGTCTGAAGGCTTTTTGCAGTTTCGCGAGGTGTTATATTCACAGTAATGTAAGATTACAGCTACCATACATTCATACATGTTCATCCGTCCATTAGGTAAGACTTAATATATGATGAATGAATGAATGACTATATATATATATATATATATATATGGAGAGAGAGAGAGAGAGAGAGGCATGTATGTGTATGCATGTGCGCTGGTAAAATGCTCAGTTCAAGGGAAGAGAGAATATTTTATGGGATTCTCATGTTCAGGCCTTCACCCCAGCTCATCAAAGCTATGCTGTTTGTGTCTCTGTGTGTGTGTGTGTGTGTGTGTGTGTGTGTGTGCGTGTGCGTGTGTGTGTGTGTGTGTCAGAGTGTGGTGAAAACGAAGTGTTCAGAAACAGAGCAATCGACTCTTCCCCAGATATATCTCTCTATCCCTCCTTTCTTTCTCTCTTGCTCTTCTCTACTTCACTCACTCTATCTCCCTCTCTTTATTTCTTTCCAACCTTCTCCCCATCTCTCTTTCTCCCTCCCCCCCCCCCGCCCTCTGTCTCTCTCTCTCTCTCTTCCTATCCAAGACAAGACAGTTGATTTTTCTTCTCTCCTGTCATATATTTAGAAGGTAAATCAGACAGGATGCTGTTTCTGTGTCTTCTAGTATGAAGATGTTGTTCCGCACAGCCTCTCTCATCACATATGAATCCACCAACAGAAATCTAGTTGGCTGAAGGTGTATGAGAACTTTAGATAAGGTCTTATGAATTTTAATTCATGTACCCTTGCTGCATGGGGTCTAATAATATGCTGGTAAAAAAAACGAAGAGCCTCGGTCCTGCAACCAGTGTGTGTGTGTGTGTGTGTGTGTGTGTGTGTGTGTGTGTGTGTGTGTGTGTTTCTAGCCTGAGGGAGACAATCTCTCCCCTGGAAATGAAAAATACTCCAAATGTGTTTTATTGCCGTCACTCCCCGCTCCCCTCAGCACTTGAAGCTAATGCATTTCCATCGAGCGCAGCAATAATTTACCACATATATATATATACTTCTTCCTCCTGCCCACCCCACACCCCCTCTTTTCACATTTATTTTTTCCCTGTTTGAAAAAGCAAGCAGAAGAAGTAGAATCTGGGAAGAAGACGTTTACTGAAGAGCTGTTTTATAGGGCGCGCTCGTTTGAAAGCTCTCTTGACCGTCTTGCTCTGGATCAGCTGAGGGTTCTGTGGGGAGCAGCCTGTGTAACATGTCATAGTGTGTGTGTGTGTGTTTGTGTGTGTGTGTGTGAGAGAGAGAGAGAGAGAGAGAGAGAGAGAGAGAGAGAGCGTGAGTGTGTGTGAGGAATGCTTTTAGCCGCTTTGCCATCTTCTTGTGGAAGCTCCTGTTTTCTGTGTTTACAGCAAAGAACAAGGCTGTCCCTCAGCATGAGCAATGAATCAACATGCTGCTATTGAAAATTCACATGTGGAAAGAAGCACGAGTGTTTGGTTAGCCTAAGGCTTTCCCTTTCACATCTACATGTCGGAGACGCCCTAGAGCATGGGTGTGTATGCACTCGCATGTATGCGTAAAGTTTTCCTGTTTTCCTGAGGGCCTATGAGATTGTGTTGGCCTGCATTCATTAGCACGCCTCTAGTAATAGTCATGCATATGCATGCGCATGGGTGCCTTAACAAGGACTCAAAACAGAGCTAATATCCAACATTAGTGTAACATAACATTCATTAGATTCATCATTACATATGGAATCCGTTCATGATGCTGTTTTATTCTTGGATGCTTAATAAAATGTTTAAGGCTGGAACTGGAAAGGTCAGCCAGCTGTAATTAAAGATTATGCACATTTTATGTGATATTGCTTTCATCTTTAATGTATCTGCACTGACGCTTTATGGTTCGCATTTATCATTTTGCCCAGCTGAACACAGAGAAGAAGCTTTTAAGTCTTAAACGCTTTTTGTGGAAAATACATAAGACCTGCAGATGTACTGTAGAAAACTGTAAAGAACCACTTATGTACGGTCCTCGACGTATAGGTTTGGCTTTACAATGATTGACAAAGCAATAAGCTGTCCGTCTGCTTCCTGTGCACATGGCCTGAACGGTTGGCGGGGGTCCTGTGAAGCTAGCTGAGTGGCTGAATGCCTATTTCCCCCGGGTGATATACGCTAATGGCAGATATGAGAGCTGCTGGCCCTACCGCCCTGAGGCATGGTTAAACCCGAACCCTAATATCCCCTGAAGCAACGTGTCCCCAAATAAGAAATATTGACCGGTAGAGCGCCGCCGGGAGGGGGGAGGAACTCGGACAAACCGTATGAGGCAGAAATATTGAGTTTGTTTCCCCAGATTACCTGTCAGGTTAGTCTGTGGCATCGCGCCGCTCCGCTCCGTGGCATTACATTATGTCCCCACCGAGCACCCATCAAGCGCCTGACAACCCAATCTCTCCCAAAAGAAAACAAACAATAAAAACCCCTGTTCAAAAAAAAAAGTCTTTTCTCTGAGCTCCCATTCAAAGGGAGCAGTGAACTAAACAACGTGACTAAAGGCCCTTTCCTTGACTCGAGGCCAGACGTTTGATTTGTCTTTATGGAACTCTTTCTCCATTTTCATAGCCGCTCTCTCGCTTGTCCTAATTGCCAGCTTCTGTCGCAAGTGCTGAAAGAACAGCAGGTGTGAAAGCAAAAGTCACTGCAGGCTGCCAATCTTGCACAGGCATGTTGCAACTCTCCTATATGAAAAAGAGGCTTTTAGGTTTCCGTGATGACACACCAATAGTTTGTTGGTTTTTAGCCGTGAAGGACGTCCTCCCTAATTCACCTTGGCTTAAAATGGGCAAATGGATTTGACAAGGACGAGCAGTGTAAGCAACTATCTATTAACTCCCCCAAGCTTCAAACTTTTAATTAAAACAAACTGTTGGACAAAAGAGAGACAAACAAAACATAATAAGCAAATAAGGAAGTAATTAACAAACAGACGGAGCGCCTGTGCCAAAGATGCCATAGAACTAATTAGCGTAGCAGGACGTATGGAAGAAAACAGTGTGGTTGGTGTCGGGCTTCACATTCTGATTGACATACAGCAGAGGGATAGATTCCCTTTGAACCGTAGATTTCCTTTTAACAAAGATATAAGTATTGATGCAGCCCATCTCTGTGTAGAGAGAAAGTGTGTAGAGTATTATTATTATTATTATTATTATTTACTACTACTACTACTAATAATAATAATAATAATAACATTATTTATATTTTCAACAGAGGTATTGTTGATAAATTTAAGTTTAGTTCAGTGGTTATCTTCTATTAGTGTAGCAGTTAAATAATTGAACAAATAAACCAACAAATATTTAAATACATGAAAGTCTGCTTGTTAGTTAGGCTTGACTGCCTAATATAAGGCTGAACTGATTTCCACAAGAAATGTATTAACAGAAAGGTATAAGAGCATTACAATAGTTAGTTCTGGTTGCAATAAATATTTGTACAAGTTTGTTTGCTTTGCTTTGGGATACAAAAGGCCTAAATAGCATTTTTTCAAATTATAATAAGCAATTTTAGTGACTTATTTTACATGTAGAATAAGCCAGAGCTCAGAATCTAAGACTACATCCAGATTTCTAACATCAGATTTGGTCTATGAAGCAAATAGGCCTAGTTTCTCTGAATCATGTTTACATTCTGTAGCTTCTGTACTTTCTATTAGTTTGTTACACTTTGTGTTAATAACAGTTTCTCAAATCAGTATCTTGATGCCAAAACTGTGTTCCTGGAGCTCTACCCTTCTACTAAAGTCAGGTCCAACAAAAATGTCCGCAAAAAAGTTCCAGAAACGCAACTCCCTAAGGTTGAAATGTCTTAAACTGAAGTTGTAACTGAACTTTGCAGGGTGAGGTGCTTGCTTCCTGTTATCTAGTAGATAATCACCCATGAACAGCAATACATATTTGTTACAAAGCTCTGTGTTCACTATCAGTAAATCAGAACCATATAATGTGGTATGTAGCAGCAATCCACAACAGTTTCATCATTCAGGACAAAGAGTAAGGGGGGAAGCTCATGGTGGTCCCCAGGTGGTGCATTATGTTGCTGGGGTATGTTAAAAGAGTATAGATAACCTATAAGTATAATAATTTTGTTCCACTTTTTTGGATTAATCCTTAATTGATACACATGGTCAAACAAACTAATGATTGGTTCTGGCTGTCCTTAGGGTTATTGTTAGAACTACATTTAGGGTTCAGGTTAAAATTACATTCCGGAATGAGGCAAAAATAAAAGTAGAGATCAGATTGAGTATGGAAGGTATGGGAAAGTCAAGGTGATGCTTAGAGATGTTTAGGTGAATTCGACAACATGTATGGTTAACCATACAAATAAAGCATCACAATGATGACCAGTAGAAATGTATAAATCATGTTAACTCCCTTAACATTCATGGACCTATGGCCCAGAATTTCATTGTTCATTCCTTAAACTTTATAATAATATTCCATTGTTTTCCAATTAGTTATTGAATAATAAGACTTAGCATTTGAATGTCCTTGAAGACAAAAGTTCTAAAACTTCTTGGTATTTAGATTTTGAAGGAAAAACAACACGCTAATTTTTTGCCAAAGAGTAACCCCCATCCATGATGTTATCTTCAGAACTGTTTAAAGACTTCTTTTCTCTATCCCCTTCCACATTCGGCATGTCAGTTATCTAAGAAATATTATCCTAGGTACTTAATCCATATCAAGAGAAGGATGAGGAGCGGGAGCGTCTCTATTCATCATCCCAGAAAGATTCAATCAATATGTCAGGCTTAAGGTACACACAAAACTCAGCCTTCACACTTGTGAGCACTGGTGTTGACTTGAGTGCAAGAGGGAAGGAATGTGTGGTGTCCTTCAGAGGCCAGGAGGCAGAAGGGGGATGTAAAGACAGGAAGAAAAGGAGACTCGAGAGAGGGAGTGGGTAAGATGCAGGGCAGAGCAGTAACGAGAGAGAGAGAGGGCTCAGCAGACAGACTGGTACAGTAATGATCTGTAAGTCATCTTCAGCATCCCGAGCCAATGAAGACAGGAGACATTTTGGGAAATCTTCCTAGATCCCACAAATCTACAGTTGTCCTGGTAGGATTTCCATGGCGACACTTTCTACGAACAAGGTAAAAAAGTCCTAGCAAGGTAAGAGGCTTTATAATTGAGACAAAAATAAAAAAAGGAGAATAAATAAATAAAAGACAAACTAGCACCAGTTTGAGCTTTATGCTACTTAATAATTGCTTTTTTATAAAGGAGTTAGTGGAAACACCTCAATCTTACCAATCAGAAAGAAGCTAGAGGAGGTGATATCACTCTTGTACATGCTCACTACCTTCCCAACCTGACACTGGATCACCTTTCTTGGACCATTTTGGATAGGTACTAGTGTAAAGTGACCATTTTTCACACGTGAACACACCACAGCACACAATGTGAAGAGTACAAAATTCTTTCTTTTTAACCCATTCACCCAAGTGAAGCAGCCAGGACTGTGTGTGTTCCCAGGACTGCAAAGGTACCTCAGAGGTCCCACTAACAGTCCTGGGATTCAAACCTACAACCTCCTGATTGCTGGGGCAACGCCCTAACCACTAGGCCACCAGCTGCCCAGATTAATGCATGAACACACCACACCACACAGTGTGAACAATGTGAAATTCTTTCTCAGCATTTAACCCATTCACCAAGTGAAGCAGTGGACAGCCAACAATGGGGGGTGCCCAGGAAGCAGTGTGTGGGGACAGTACCTTCCTCAAGGGTATCTTAGTGGTGCCACTAGCAGTCCTGGGATTCGAACCCATGGCCTTCTGTTCACAAAGGCAACTCCCTCACCACTAGGCCGCCAGCTGCCCACTGCATACAGGGAACACCTGACAAGGCCTGCCGTTTTGGCCAGTCATCAGTCGTCTTGCCATCACCATTCGGCCCTTCTCAAAGCTACTCAGAGTTTTATACTTACTCATTTTTCTTGCTTCCAACACATCCACTTCAAGAACTGGCTGTTGACTTATTGCCTAATATATCCCACCCCTTGACAGGTGCCGTTGTAATGGGATAATCAATGTTATTCACCTGTCAGTAGTTTTATATTGCGGCTGATTGGTGTAAATGTAGAACCACAACAACTCAGAGACCCATTTGATTTCCTAAATAATTATTTGGCTCTTTGGCTCGTTTAAAATGTGCATACTAAAAATCCTAACGGGGTCATGAGTGACAAGGATAAGTAGTGACTAGTAGTGAGGACTCTTTGTTATTTTTTGTTAGTTATCTGTGAATAACTCCTCACTTTGTAAATAAATGGTATATTTCTACACTTCAGTCACTTCAGAGACAAAATGTGTGGATCTTATTTCAAAGTTGGAAAGGTATAGCGTAAACAACCACTGAGTTGTACAACTTGTTACAGTTCACCCCAGCCTCCCTGACTGGTCCATGAAATATAAGACACTTGTGGGTGTACTTCTGCACCAAATCCAGCCTTTGTTTCCCTTGCACCCATAAGCAAAGCTTCATTAGGCTGTATGTGAGTGTGTGTGTGTGTGTGTGTGTGTGTGTGTGTGTGTAGCCCCACCTCCAAAAAAAAAAGACAATGAACTAAGGCTGAAGGATTTGTGGATTATGAATAATACAGAGAAGCCAAAGTCACATTTCCCCCGACACAGCCTAGGCTTTGAGTATCACAGACATTTGCACTATAAAGTGAGCAAAAGGAATACTTGTTATTGAGATCAGGTTGACATTGTACTTGTGTGTGTGTGTGTGTGTGTGTGTGTGTGTGAGAGAGAGAGAGAGAGAGAGAGAGAGAGAGAGAGAGAGGCGGAGAGAGAAAGAAAGAGAAAGAGACAGAGGAAGGGGGAAAAAACAACAGAAAAAGAGAGAAGGAAGAAAGGGCTTAGATCTAGGGGGTCTGTACCTGAGTGCAATACATTATATTGTCCTTCATACACTCCACTGGCACAGCTGGAGTTTAACATCTACATAAAATAAAAAGGGAAGCCTGCTTAGAGGCAGAAGGATAAGAGCTGTGCATGTGTGTGTGTTTAAATAGAGTGTGAACGTGTACCTGAGTGTGTGTGTATGATTCCTAAGGCTGCACACTCTTCTGAAGCTGCAGGTTGGTTGTGCTGAGCTGAGAGAAAGGCATGGAATGACTGCTGTACGCCTTTAAAAAACACATTAATTGCATTTACATGCACACCAACGGCTGAACGTTAGTCAAAGATTCTTTTGATATAATCACGTATTTAGCATGGCTTGCTGTCATGGTCTATTAAGTGCTTAGTCGACCAAAGTGTCATCAAACCATGGCCCAGGCTAACACTGAGATACTAGAGATAGATTTGGACATATAAGTGCTTAGAAAAAGATTGGTTCAATGGAGAGGGAAGCCCCAGATGAAACAGTTTGGGTTTTCAAAAGAACCTTTCAGTGGACCGTTCCTTAAAGCAGTGGTTCTAAAAGAGGTCTTCAGAGACCCCTAAACAGTCCAGATTTTTGCTCAAGCCCCATTAGGAACATGAAGGTATAGTGCAAAAAAATCCTTTTGGGGTCTCTGAGGACTGGTTTGAGAAAAGAATAATGTGTTTGTAAATGAGTTTAAATGCAAAACATTTTTTTTGTTTAAAGAACCTCTTCATAATTTTGAGGTTCTCGACAGATTAAAGGTTTTAGCTAGAACCATTTGGCCAAGAAACATTTGGTAAACCTCGTGTGCTCCAGAACATGTGATGACAGTTTTATGACGTCAAAATAAACCCGAGTGACAAAAGGGCAAGTGGGCTCAAATTTTGAGTAGTGGTGAGGGGGTTTGGGAGGGGGGCTTTCCATGTGTTACTCATGTTAAGCATTTTTCAGGAATAGGCACTAATGGAAGGAAAAAAATATGTCATCAAAGTTTTTCTGTAGTCAGAACTGAACCATCTTGGTCATAGTTCTTAAAAAAAACCTTGTTGGTCGGTCCAAGTGATGGCTAAAGTTCTGGGTTGTAAGAAGGAATGGTGACAATGGTGACATTAGTTTCACTTATCTAGAGTTCACTGCTGTCAGGGTTGCTTCCAAGAATGCTGACTATGTAGCTAAGGTGTTATTGTATCTCCCTGGTGTCAAAAAATCTGAGAAAAACATGTTAATTCAGTTTTTTTTGTTTGTTCAGATCACTTCTTGTGGCCAACAGGGGGGCCCCTAACTTCTGGGGCCCCATGCATGCACTACAAATTGACTAGTCTCTACTGGAGATCACAAATTTGATCCCTGCTGGTGATGCAGCCACCCATAGTTGGGAGTCCAAGACAGCACAATTGGCTTCGATTACTCTGAGTGAGTAGGACATCCATGCCTCTCCCATCACTCAGCACAATGCTAGCCAGCATGTGCATCTGTTAGCTGACAACAGAATTGGCAGTCAGCATTCTCCTCCAAGTGTGTAGGGCTGTCCAATGACATTGCGTTTTGTTCATTGAAAAGATGCACTGACTGGCTTCATGTGACTCAGAGGAAGCACAAACCAGCCCTGGCACTTTCACTATTGGTGGTATCGCATGATGGGGGAGTCCTAGCTAATGGGTGAAATTGGAGACAAACACTAAAATAAATAACTACATAAATGGATTACTCTCATAAATGTCTTAGTGTGATCCAGTTAGTCAGGTGTGGGAAGAAGTGTCTGGATCACACCTAAACCACAATAATAAAGCATAGACTGCAGGACTGCTCCAGTGGTGACAGTGGTGGGGCAACAGAGTGGACTCAGAAAACTCAGAAAGTCTGACCACTTGGTGTTGCCAGGAAATGGAAATTGTAAATCCAAGTCACTGCATAATGGCCATATGTTTGCTTTGGATTAGAACCCCCACCAGTTGTTAGTCGAGTCCTTCTACGACTTGTGTGTATGTGTATTTGTGTGTGTGTGTGTGAGTGGGAGAGGGAGTGAGTGTCTGCTTCTGGACAGTAGTGGTGGGGGTATGCGAGTGTGTGTGTCTGGCTCCAGTTGTTCTCTAAGCCATGTATCATCTCTGTCATCCATCTTTGTGAGTGTTTTCGCTCTGCCCCTCTCTCACACACGCTCTAACCCATCTCAGCTCTAGGGGTCCATTAAGAGCCAGTGATTTAGAGGTGTCTGGCTATGTTTACATTCTCTTCTCCTCACTGAGTGGAACTCAAACACACTCAGACAGACACCACGCACATACCCGGAGCACATCGTCCGATTCGTTGCAGATGCTCTGGAGACATTCATTCTGCTTCTGACATCCCATGTACCATAAATAGACTGCACAGACTTCACTTCATCTTCAGGAATCTTAATGTTAACCTAAATACGGTATATCAATAAGAAGTGTGCAGACAGTATAATAAATAATCAAACTCCCAGACATACAAATCTCTGTTATGGTCAATAAGGTAAGGAGCAGTATAAACAACGTCCTTATTGGCAAGTCTTATTTAATCAGGCGTTTATTTACTGTCCCAAAGTTTGGAACAGTTTTAATACTGTGGCATGTTCATTTCAACTATGTTCCTCACGGGGAATCGCTTTGAGCATGTGACCGCTTTAAGCTCATAAGAACATACGTTCAACCCAAGGAGCCCCTGAATAAAATATGAAGCCCTGTTTTTGTATCTTTCATCTTTTAAAATCTGCTGCTGGGAGCGGGAGCCACACCACACTCCCTCACGACCATGTCATCACATCACACGGCCATGATCACAGCAAATCCTCCATATGTGGAATTTGACCAGATTCAGGAACGTAGGCCCAAATCCAGTTAATAAACACTGACGGACGTTCTCGCTTTACAGTCCGTGAGTTCTCACTCCAAGGTACTTAACTTGCGACTAGTCTTAACAAAGTAAACACACTGCCTCGAACTCAGCTGGGAGAGAACTTCGGTAAGAACCACGTCCTAATCTCCGCTTTCACAAACAAAATGAGACGCTTTGGGTCTAAATAAGCAGCAGCGGCCCCGGGCTCCGTGTCTCGTAATTACAGCAAGTTCATGCGGCATGCAGCACGGCTGGGAACGCACTGTGTTTAATTATTATATCAAACATTAATTATCATCCCATTACCTACAGTACTCCAATACCCTCGCATACAAGGTGAACATAAACTCCCCAAAAAAAAGAGCTTTTCTGTTTTGTACTGGGGAGAAAAAAAAAAGAGTTGAGCCGCCTAAATCCACGTTGAGATGGATTAGTCTCGCTCCGGAAATAAAGAGTTTCTCAAATCCCCCCGAAAGTCTGAAAACTAGTGACAATGAGGTCCTCCATTTTGGGACAATGAGGTTGAGGAGTACTTGAGGTTTGAAAGGCTCTTTAAAACCAGTGGGGGGAAAAAAAAGGCTCGCAAATGCGAGGTCCTACGTAGCGGCCATCCTGCGGTGCCCTCTTCGTCTTTCCATGCTTCATCAGTTTTGGGAGAAGGCCCATTTATTCCGCTCCTCAAATCACTCACTCATCTAGTAACCATGGTTTCAGAGGAGCATCCCACGTTTAAGGCCAGAGATAGTCCGTCAGTATTATGATGGCCTGTCAGAAGGAGAAATGTGGGAGCGTATATCTCAAATTGAAATAATAATAACGCCTGTCAATCATCATCAGCCTCCTGATGAGCATCAGCGCTTCCTGTATTTTTTCGGTATCCCACAGTGCTTCAGGGCTGCACCACTTCCTCCACATCCTTCCTGTACAAACTCAGGCTGAATACGCCAGCGGCTCATCAAACATTCTCTGATTACTTTGTGTATATGACCCAATCAGGCTGGATAACTGCCACATTAAATCACTCTAAAGGCAGAGTGCTCCTTGACATTTGAGAGCAGCGGTGGCAATATCTGACATTACTGCCTGTTTTCACAGTTTAAGAGCTCAGAGATGAAGACTAGTCGATTGCTTTATTTATTTATTTATTTATTTTTAAATGCTCTCAACCCTCAAGGGCCACGATTGCCAGATATGTAATGCTAGTTCTTAAGTTTGGGTAAATTATTTCTCACTCATGGCTGTAGCAGCTCTTGTAGACTCGAGGACTCTAAACTTTTGACAGTCTTGGTCTATTGAAATAAAAATATTCTTTATATTTTCCGTTATATTTTTGCTATCCAAGCAAGCAGTAAAGGTCAGAACTGCAGACTCAAGCTTGTCAGTATAGAATGGAAATCAATTGCAAATGAAAATCTACATTTGTAACACTACATAAAAATGATTACAAAATCACGTAATCGCACACAGTGAGTGGAAATAAATATTCATACCCTCAGGTTTTGTTATTGAAAATTCCTCATGCATGAATATCCAATATCCACAGTTCAAATTTACACAGATAAAGTCTTTATTACTTATAAATATGAACAAAAATATGCGTTCACAAATACATGCAAAGATATGCTTAAAACTGAAATTAACAGGGACCAAGTACTGAATGTTATTTTGTTCATATTTTTAGGTGCAAGGCCTAATGACTTTGTGTGTAAATATGAAGTAGATATACAAACCATGTAAACTGGGCCATTGATATTAAATCAATAGTTCAATGATACATGCTAATGTTGCAAACAATTATTGGAAACTGGTAGTCACTAGTTACCAATATTTGAATAATATTCATTAACAACAATTCACTTTTATTCATTTTTAGTTGCATGAACATTTTTTACTGAATCGTTCATTTACTACCTCCAGACATCTAAGGGTTAAATTAGTTCTTGATCCTTCGTCTCTTCTTCTGTAGTTTCAAAACCAAACCTGTAGCGTGGCAAGTCTCTGCCCCGGCATATGACAACGCCACCGATCTCAGAGTGTAAAGTGTAGCACATGCCTCTTCCGATGCATGTGAATGCACATGAAGCCTGCTGACGATGCCATGCTGCATTGTGGAGTGTCTCAGCATGCCCTACGGAAGCACAACTGAGGCACATGACCCTGCAGATAGCTGGCTTACTGGTATATTGCATAGTGACAGGCAAGAAAGAGAGATCTTGCTACCTTTCCCACCAAATGAACAAAGCATTTGGCATAAGGCATTTGCTTTTAGCAAATGAATCAATACTTAAGAAGGCCTGTATTCGACATATTTGATAAATATATTGTTATAGTGTTGTTTTGCATGCTAAAAATAGTCCTTTTTAATTTTGCATGACTATTTCCCAACCTGTCTTTATCTCTTAGCATTAAAAACACTGTTTTTATTACTGCAACTTTAAGATATACACTGATCAGCCACAACATTAAAATCACTGACATGTGATATGAATAACGTTGATTATCTGGTTACAGAGGCACCTGTCAAGGGGTGGGATATATTATGCAGCAAGCAAATAATCAGTTCTTGAAGTTAATGTGTTGATGTGATGTTCAGAAAAATGGCAAGTAAAAGGATCTAAGCCATTTTGACAAGGGGCAGATTGTGATGGCTAGATGACTGGGTCATCTCCAAAACAGCAGGTCTTGTGAGGTGTTCCCAGTATGCAGTGGTTAATACCTACCAAGGAAGGACAGAAAGGACAACCAGTGAACCAGCAACAGGGACATGGGATGCACATGGGGAGCGAAGGCTAGCCCGTCTAGTCTAATAACACAGAAAAGCAACTATAGCTACTGTAACTTTGCTGAAAAGGTTAATGCTGGTTATAGCAGAAAAGTGTCAGAACATACAGTGCATCACTCAGAGTGTGTCACAGGGGTGGAATTCTCGAGTCTGGTCTTGGACTTGAGTCTGGACTCGGTGGTATTTGAACTCGGACTTGTCGTCCATTGGTCACACCAAACTCACCAAACTGACAGTCCAACTGTCTTTAAAAAACTATGTTCCCACTATTAGAATTTCTGGCCTATTTCTGACCACATCAAAATATTTAATAAAATAAATTAAATCAAACCAAAACAATTAACTGACAAAACAAAAGCACCCACAATGGTCCAAAAAAAAAAAAAATGGCTCCAACGCTCTACAAAACCATTGATAAAACGAGCTTGTTGAGAAAATGAGCAATAGTTTAATTATTTACAAATCTAGAACAGGCATTGACATCAGCCGTAGGGTAACCAATCATATGCCTGCCAAAACTCATCTCCACATGCTCTGCTCACCATGCATGCATGCTCATCATTTCCATTTCGGCCAAGGACATGATGTCGGCAAGCCAAGTGAATCAAGTGAAACAGCTCTACTTAAAGTAAATGATGGGGCCTCATTTAATACTACAGTGTAGTTACACTGCACTTGCGTTTTGATCATTGCAGAGAATAATAGAGCAAAATGGTCTTAAAATAGAAGATATACTCTGTTTCCAGCATCTCACAAACATTATAAACAGGTCAGTAAGGTTCAAAAAGGATTTTTTCTCTATCCCAGTCTTCACTCTGTCTTTTTAATTTGAACTCGGTCTTGACTTCAAGACTTCTCAACTTGACCTCGACAAGTCCTGATATAACATGTGGCTTGAATGTGTCACAGACCACCTGAATAGGTTAAAGCAGTTGTATTTATATCTAAATGTGTTTTAAATGCGTTTTAGGTATATTTGAATGTGGCCTGGCCTCATCCAGATCCAATCCTAAAACTCAAGACACCTAAAGTGGCTTGGTGTCAGTGGAGTCTTTATCACTTCAAGATGAATTAACAGCTTAATATCTGCACACTAAAAGGGTGTGTCCAACAATCTGTCTGAAACAAACTGTTTTTGCCTCTTACTTTCCATATATGTTGAAAATCTTTTATTTGTAAAAAAGTGTTCTCTCTGATTCTTGAGATTTCTAATCCACCTTTAAGGTTGTGTTCACCACAAAGTGTAGGTTATTTAACAACCTTTAATTTCATCTCAGTTTTGTGAGACATTTATGGAGAAGTACACATGAAAACTTTGGAAACTTCTGTTCCACGAATGGCTTGAAGACCAAAAGGGAGAGCAGTCGCTCGACTGTGATGAATAAATTATAATCCACTGAAGAGGGAAAATAATACTTCCACTTCACAGCATGATACCACATCACTTAGCACTTTTCTGTGATGACACCACTTTGGTGAGCTGTAATCTGGTCTATACACTTCATGTAAGCGCCTTAACATGGAAGCTTTGATAGCCCGGTGCTCTTCACGTTGTGTTTAGCGTGAGTGTTTACAGGCGTGCCGCTGAGCCTTCCATTCACTGTTGTGTGTGTTTATACTGGGAGCACGTCCTGGTCCCAGGTAGCCGGGGCTTGCCCTGTAACCCAGCCTGGGGGAGGCAATGTGTGAGGCAGAGAGAGCACGGCTCTTCCCCCTGCCTTTCGGTGCTCCCCATGCATTAAACATCAGCTGCCACTCAAACTTTAACTGCAGGTTCACAGTGTAATTGCTTCCTATTTTAGTGAGGCCAATGCCAACTGCATAGCAATGAGACAACAGCTGCAGACACATACACACATGCATGCGTGTACACGTACACTCACACACACACACATAGAAATGTTAATGCACTCTTATGAGGGTATCTCTCTCTCTCTCTCTCTCTCTCTCTCTCTCTCTCGAGCACATGCAACTTGCAATTAGATTGTGCTTTCATGAAATTTGATTAATGTAATGCGTCTGCTACTCTCAGAGAGGTGATGTTCCTGTCAAGCATACAGATGGACACAGCAGCCATAAATGCTTCATTATAAGCAGTCTTGATCGCTAAATACTATATATA
>JBBPCZ010000163.1:10152435-10167228 GCA_037974445.1 Brycinus macrolepidotus | reverse complement strand
GTAAAGTACAGATACGTAAAAATGTACTTAAGTACAGTAACGAAGTACAAATACTTTGTTACATTCCACCACTGGTGGTCACAGGGCAAAAGGCAGAGGATATATATATATTTAAATCTTGTAAAAATTAGACAGAGAATAAAATCCTGTGAGATATGATAATGATTCCAAATTATAAATTTTATGTTAAAGTAACAAAGTCCATTCAATATGACACTTTATTTGACCGAATGGAAAAGAAAATGCAGTATAATTACATTATGTTCATGACTATTTTATTTTAACCAACATTTCTCTTCTGAATGTCAGGTATGTAAAGTATGTCTGATTCAGGGTGAGAGAGTCAAGTGTAAATTTTCTCTACAAAATTCCAGTGCCATTTAATTGGTCTGGCACATTCTGGCATTTGTATTAACGAAGCCTGCTCCTGATTGGCTGTCAGAGACTGCTGAACCCTGTTAAAGGAAAAGTTTGGGATTTTGGACTGTGTATTTTTTTTCACTTTAATGACATGATGTTGATCACCCAAGAGGCCTATTCTGAAGGCAAAGGGAGTGATTTTGGAAAACAACCTGTCTTCTCAGCAGCCTAGAATGGAAGAATATAGTGGCATGGGTGCACATGGGAAAAAAGGCTTAAAACATTACTCATTAAAATAGCTTAACTGGTTTAAGAACGGCATTACTACTACTACGACTACTACTACTACTACTACTACTACTAATAATAAAATACTTTATATTGTTTGATATATTTATATAATCAATTTTGTGAGGTATCAGCAATACATCATCATATATTCTATAACATTCTTTAAAATTCTTCAAAGGTCCTTGGCTTGGATGTATAGCTTTAATTAGTTTAGAACAAGGGCTGTTGTGGCTATTGGTTTTCGTCTCAACAGAGCACGAACACACAATCAGTTTTTTGAAGACTAGACTAGCTGATTAAACAAGTGGATACGGGTGTCCTGCAGGTTTTAATGTCAAACAAGGAGCAGCACGCCTGATTCCACTTGTTTAATCAGCTAATCTAGTCTTCAAAAAACTGATTACGTGTGTTCCTGCTTCGTTGGGATCAAAACCTACAGCGACACCAGCCCTTGTTCTAAACCAATTAAAACTGTACATCCACGACTAGAACCACTGAGGAATTTTAAAGAATGTAACAGAAGATAGGATGAGGAAAAGCTTGGATATACAGTTTATACGACCCTAGTGAGGATTAAACGGGTTGCAGAAAATGAGTAAGTGAGTTTTAATTGGTTTAGAACAAGGGCTGTTAGGCTGTAGGTTTTCATCCCAACAAAGCAGGAACGCACATACTCGGTTTTTGAAGACTAGACTAGGCGATTAAACAAGTGGAATCAAGTGTACTGCTCCTGGAGTCACACCAGCCATTTATGTATAAGATACCCTGGTGTAGAACTTTTCCACTGTGCTTTAAAGTTCTTCAAACTTTAAAAAGGCTCTTCACATTTACAAGAATGACTCATCAAAGAATCACTCAATGACAGGTTCTTTTGCAAACTAAAAGCAGCTCTCCTTCGGTTAATGGATCCTTTTGGACACTTTTAATTGTAAGACTGTCAAATCACATTTCATATTCCATCTCAGTTTGCTCATGTTGTTTTTAGGGCCCAGAGAACAACTATTGATGATTTTAGTGAGAAGGCTGTTGTCTTGCTAACTAACTGGCAAGAAATCCAGGTTGCCCTTATTTATTTTCCCTCTGAAAGCCTCTATCGGTTGGACACATGCAGAATTGTTGTTCCATGGAGGCTGTAACATTTTCAGAACAAAAAGTGAAATATTTTCTCCTCACAAAACTATGTGCAGCAAAATAAAACAAGAGTGCATTTTGTAGAACTGCTATCTTGGCAGTTTGAAAAATGATTTCGTTTTGAAGCTTCTTGTATATGCCTCAAAATACTGTTCTGGCCTCCTGGGGATGCCGGTTATTTTAGAAAATGACTAAATACATCACAGAGAAAAGGTGTCTTAAATGACCGTATCAAATGCCTGCGCTATCCGACAAAATGTAATAACAAAAAGTAATGCTGTGTAAAATACATGTAATGGTCAAAACAAGGAAAACACTTGAGAAAATAAGCAATATAAATTATGTGAAAACAGGTTCTTTAAAACAGGTGTGGGCTGTGAGGAGAAAGCCTGCATGATTCCAGTGGCTTTACTGATCATACTGAGTTATTTATTCCCCCAGGGCATCTATTATTCACTGAACTCTTTGCTTGCAAGCTAATTAATGACCCACTCTTGGTAGTAAGGCAAGGGGATTTGTGAGTGTTGCAGAAAATGGTTATATTAAGGCACCTCTTTCATTCTGAGCAATGGCGACCAGAAAGAAAATCATTCGTTTTTTACTGAAGACGGTCAACTGTGCCTCCCTTGACACTCCCTGTTTTCCACAGATGGGTTGAGCTTTTGTGTCTGAGTGATTGCCACTGGTTTACATAATATTACTGATTTACAAATCATTCATTGATCAAGTCATCTTTGGGTGGAAGATTGTGTCATTTGTAAGCTGATCATACTATGACATATTATCTATGTCCAGCTAATTAAACTGACTCATTTATTGCTCGGTCAGAGGATCCACTTCATATATTGCTCCTAGACTAAACTATGGAATGGGGTTCTGGAGAATAGTAGGAATGTAAGTGTCACTACTGAGTTGAGAATAATCCACCAACCAAAAATATCTAGCCAGCAATGTCCTGTGACCAAAAACTGTGAAGAAGGTGAACTACCATCAGTGATTTTACACATACATAACTGACCAATGGATTAGATTGTCTATTAGAGTGGGCAGTAAGTGGATGCAGAGTTTAAAAACTCCAGAAACTCCACTCCACACACACATTCACACACACACACACACACATCACTACCACGTAAGTGTCATTGCGGGGCTAAAAATGATCCACTACCCAAATAAAACCTGCCCACTTGTGGTCCTTTGGGGGTCCTTAACATTGATGAACAGGGTAAAGGTGGCGATTTCCACATTCCAGGAGCATACAAACTGTTTCCAACATGTTGATCTTTACCCGAGATGCTGTTCCTGCCTAGCTTGGTGCACTGGAACCCTGTAAAGACACATGGAAACATTGCTTGAAAGATGTCTATGGAAAACAAACAGAGGGTTGAAATCATTTGGTTTTATCAACTGCACTTTCTCATTTCTGCTGTGAAGCAACCATGTTTCATTTGAAGGACATCTCTCTTGTACAGCCTTTCTGACATTAAAGCAGAATTTCAGGACCAAACTAGCTGCATCTGCTTCTTGCAAACACATAGTACATCCATGGATATGATTCTCCTTGGCTGACTGAATAACATAAGCTAGTTGCTTTAGGTGAAGTCAACAACATTGAAATTTGATGATGGCTGCTTTTTTTTGCCTATAGCTCAGAAAAGACTACAGCAAATCTTCTATAACATGCAACTCAATCTTTAACATAGTCTTGGGACATTTTGAAGCAAATGGATAACTTCAGCAAGCGATGTTGTTTACAATCAACTCATGATTAAACTCTTTTTGCTATGCATATTGGCACGAACACTGGGTCATTTACACTGATCAGCAATGACATTAATACCACCTGCCTAATATTGGGTAGGTCCACTCATGCCACCAAAACAGCTCTAACCTATGGAAGCATAGTCTCTTCAAGACCTCTGAAGGTGTGCTGTGGTATCTGGGACCAAGAGGTTAGCAGCAGATCCTTAAAGTCCCTTAAGTGGGGTAGACTAGTTTGTCAAGCACTTCCTATAGATGCTTGATCGGACTGAGATCTGGGGAATTTGGAGGCCAACACCTTCAACTCTTTGTCATGTTCCTCAAACCATTCATTATTCAGCTGAAAGTGCCTACTGTCAATAGGGAATATCATTACAATGAAAGGGTGTACTTGGTCTGCAGCAAAGATTAAGTAGATGGTGCATGTCAAAGTAACATCAATGTGAACTCCAGCACCCAAGGTTTCCCAGCAGAACAATCCCCAAAGCAGCACATTGCCTCTACTGGCTTGCCTTCTTCCTATAGTCCATCCCAGTGCCATGTCTTCCACAGGTAAGCAATGCACACAAAACAACTACATGATGCCACAGAAAATATGATTCATCAGAACAGGCCACCTTCTTCCACTGTCCCATGGCCCAGTACTGATGCCCATGTGCCCATTTTAGGCACTTTTGGCGGTGGATGGGGTTAGTAATTTGGCCTACAGTAGCTTTTCTGTGGGATCAGATGAGCTGAGCTAGCTTTCACCCCCACACACATCAATGAGACATGGTGCCCATGTCCCTGTCGCTGGTTCACTGGTTGTCCTTCCTTGGACCACTTTTGACAGGTACTAATCCCTGCAAACATGAAAGACACCACCTGACCCAGTCATCTAGCCATCACAATTTGGCCCTTGTCAAATTCTATCAGATCTTTACGTTTGCCCACTTTTCCTGCTTCCAACACATCAATTCCAAGAGAACATTGTTCATTTGATGCCTAATATATCCCACCCAAATGCCAGGTATGTTTTAATGAGATAAGACGTGCCATTCACTACACCTGTCAGTGGTTTTAATGTTGACTGATCTATATATGTTTGAGTCTGAATACAAAAGAAGAACTAATCCAGAAACAAGATGCCCAGCAAGACGCAACAGCTCCACCACCACAGCTACCTCACTGGATACTGGGAAACATTCTAATGCGCACCAGTGTCAGTCGAAGAAGAATAAGTGGAATCACTGATAGAACATGCCTAAATGGGCAGAAATGTTCTTTAAATGTGATTATATTAGATAGCTGCCCTCTTCTAACTGAGATTAATTTCTTTCTCCTATGACTGTTTAAAATCAATTACTGTGGTGCGGTCTGGTGTGCTGTGTACTGTGGTGACTTATGACCACCGTCCTCAGTTTTTCACCCTTTAAGGTCCTCTCAATCTTCTGTCCAAAAAATGGCAATAAAATGAGAGATATTTTTTTAATTATTAACCAACGTTGTACTCACACAATAATGTTAATCATTATTTGTTGCAATTATTTTATTTATCGTTAATGGCATCTTGGGATAGCATCACTAATGGTGGGTTGTGAGAAATTGCTTTATTGATCGAAATGAAGAGTTTCATCACATATACACTTGAGTTATTTATTCTCTCGGGGCATCTGTTATTTACTGAACTAATTACAGGCAAGCCAATTAATGACCCACCCATGCTCCTAAGACAAGACTGAAGATTTATGCATCCAGTCGGTAACGGATGGAAGATCACTCCTAAGCCTCACCAAGAACTGCACTCCAGTGGCAAAGCTCGTATTTGCTCGCATGTATTTTATTTACATTAGTGAGTATCATATGGACAGTCTAATGATGATGAAGTTTTTTGTTCTTTTACAAGAACAGAGGTCTTTTACATGTTGAAGGGTGGATTCTGTCGAGTAAATTCCAAAGTGCTCTCAACACATTTTGTTATGAATTTTGGCACCTTTATTTCTATTGTCAAAGTAATTAACATACAGTGATTAACATATAGTGGTTAACATATAGTGATTTTATAACTTGAACAATTACTACAATATCTGGTCAGGGACAGGGCAGTTACATGTACATCCAGTCAGAGACAGGGCAATTACTTGTATATCTGGTAAAAGATAAAACAATTGTATGTCTGGTCAGGGATGAAGCTCTTATGACATCTCAGAGTGTTTAAATGCCTCTTGAACTCAACAATAACACATAAAAAAACGAGACCTGAAAGCTGAGTTTAAACAATACATCCCATTCTTTTTAATGACCATTTTGGGGAACACTGGAAATTTGTTTTTCGGTTTATTTGTTTCTTTTATATCTTTGAAGAGTAACTGCTAACATCCCATTTAAATGGCAATGACAATGTCCCATGAGTCATGTGATAATAACTGTAAACAGAAAATGGGCCTAGAAACAGATAATATTCTACATTTTTTATTTAATTTATTATCGTTTATTTGAAGACTGCTCATCCATCTAATGTTTACATTTGCAGTGGATATTTATTGGACTGATGTATTTGACCTATCTCCAGCCATCTTGTGTTATGAGGCCCCCCCGAGGCCCCTGGCAGAGGCCCAGTTAGTAATCCATCCCTGGATCTGCTGATAAAATGTGACTTTCTAGTTTACTATATTCCCAAGCACTAAAATGTCTCATCAGGATATGAGTTATACACCTTAAAAAGAGAAGATTTAGTGCACAGGCTTTTTTGTTTATTCTCTGTACTTCTACAATTTAAAGAAATGTTTTGTTTACGAGGTGGAAATTAACTGCCGACTCACTATTTCTATATATTTATATTTATATATATATATAGGGCCTGCAAGGACCTGCAAATAAAACCCCTGAATAACAAATGTAGCCAATTAAAAATCTCCCTGCAACTTTTATAAAGTTATGGTGATTATGTCTTTGACATCTCAGTTCTGCTTAGTTCTGCAAATTACCTACAAGCAAAAAAAAAAAAACAAACAAAAACAAAACAAAGCAAAATAAAAAAACACAGAAAAAAATCGATTTGACAAGGAAAAGGAGTTACAGTAAGCAGCTCCTTGCAAGTCATCTCATTGTTAAATCTGCTCTTTTCTGTTCAGAAAACTAGGCCAGACAACTGGCCTGCAGTCTGAGTGTGTACCTCATGTAGCAGCTCTGGGAGGGTATGTGCCTGCGTGTGTCTGTCACAGTGCTGGGTTTCCTGAGCCAGGCCTGGGTGGACAGAGGATTAGTTAAATTGCTTATGTAGGGCACCATAACCTCTGCTCCTTGACTTACTGTAATTAAAGTCGAGCAGATCTCACCAAGTGTATGACTTCCACACCCACGGGCCTGAAAAAACCAGACACTTCTCGCTAATCAGCACACGTCCGTGCACAGGGGTCAGGGATGGTGGAGGGAGCAGCGATTTACGAATAGAACTGGAAACCTGTCAAACTACAACTGAGTTGATTTTCACTTAAGACTGTAGCAGTAAGCTGTAGCGGTGAGTTCAAGTCACAACAGAACTAAAAGCTATTTTTTAATTCATAAACACTGCTCATGAAGAAATGGTCTCCAACCAACCTTTTATAGTTTGTATTTTTTTGTTGTCAGAAAACATTCAATTTTAAACAGTTGCTGCCTTGTATACGTGTGTGTGTGTTTGTGTGTGTGTGTGTGTGTATGTGTGTGCGTGTGAGTGTACTATTAATCTGTAACACTTTGAACCCCTCCCCCTTTATCCAACAGATTAATGATGAGGGTCTCACTTCCCTTTCACCCTCTGCTCCCAAAATAAATGCAAAACAAAAATAACAACAACAAGAACTCATACACTTTCCCAGCTGCAAAGGAAGAGAAAAAAAAACCTGAACTAACCTAGAGCAAGCGCATCAATATCAGCCATAATACAATATTAATGTGTTGTTGAAGGCATTTGAACTTTTGGTTTTGCTCGAGTTTAAATTCTGTATGGCCTGTATATGTGTGAGTGTGTTTTTGTGTGTGTGTGTGTGGGTGTGTGTGTGTGTGTGTGTGTGTGGGTGTGCATGAGGACGTAACTCTACCCCTTTACTTTATATGGTACACTCTTGTTTATTGACATTTCTCTCAATTTCAATGTTTCCCTCTCTCCTTTGCTTCCTGCTCCGCTATTCTTCTTCCCTCCAAACTATATCCACGGGACATTCTGTGACACGATCTGGGCAGTGTGCGTAGTGCTTAGTGTCTGTGTGTATGTGTGTGTGTGTGTCTGTGTGTGTGTGTGTGTGTGTTTGTGTGCACGAAGAATGGAGACTGTGCCAAAAGTCCCCAAGCTGTCAGTGTGTCATGTAAGAGTCCAAGGGTGACAGGCATGCATTTGCGTAAATAGCCACGCTTGCTCTGGTGCAAGAGTGTGTGTAGTCCAATGGGTGTGTATGTTAGTATGTGACTCAGTGGGCAAAACAGCCAAGCACTAACCGGTTCGCATGCGTTTGTGTGCTTTACCCTCCTGCTGTTCTCTCTCTCTCTCTCTCTCTCTCTCTCTCTCTCGCCCTCTCTCCCTCTCTCTTTCTGCCTTTGAAGTTGCCCGAGGCTGCTGCGGCTCACGAATCTCGTCCACTGGTCTGCCATTTCACTTATTTATGTATTGTGTGGATTGAAGCGAGACTTGGTTGATGCCTTCTGACCTCAAAGCCGTGTGGCACTTTGTACTGAGCAGAGGTGCTTAAAATGGCCTAAATCTCTGACACTTCGCTCACATCAGAGAGCAGGAACACGCTCTCTCTCCTTCATATTTCTCATTATATCTCCTGTTCTCCTCCACTCCCTTCCCCCCATAAGACCTTTGATATAGATAGCGTGTCTTAGGCCGAGCTATTATTGTGGCTAAGCGCCCAGCATGAATTATTAACTGAAGGAGACCTGCTATTAAGAACACTGGAGGCTTATAGAGGTCCTTCACTTTGCTGCCGATAATGGTGTGTTTCTAGTCCATGCGAGGGATAATGTCAATTGCATCCTCATGGCCAATAAAATGCCACTCGTCGTTAGTGCTCAGAGCATTATTAACGAGCTGTTTCTCTCCAAAACGCTGTGTAGACTGGCATCACATTTGTCTGGAATGGTTTCAAAGCCGATAAACGATTTTAATGGCAAATATGGATAAAGGGATTTAATCACTAGTCATAATCCCGCATTTAACAAAATCATGATAGGATATTGGGCAAGATGTTTATAATGGAAGGCATGGAGAGCGTAGCTGCATGTGTCGTCAGCAATTTAAGGTCGGATACGGAGGTTCTGTATAGCACTGAGACACTTGTGTTGTATAAATCAACTGAAGGACTCTCTGCTGTATATGCTCACAAGCTGCAAAAGCATGGAGTGGCTAAATGTAAAGAGTGGGAGTTTTTCCCTCACTTTCTATTGATTATCCATAGAATGGCAATACTGCAATTTGTTCTTGCTGCCTGCTCCTTGAAGCCTAGCACATATCAACAGGTTAGAAACTCATATGTTTGCAAGTAGCACAAGAAGCTGGTTTTGGTTCTTTATACTCCTGCTTTAATGCCAGAAATGCTGTACAAAAGAAACATCCTTCAGAGACTGACTTTACAGAGCAGACATTTGATGAGAAGAGTTTGGCTCCCTGTTTTAACAAATGTAGCAATAAAAACATTCCTTTTACTGCAAGAAACTGCATTTTACTCAAATTATAAAAATTATATTTATATTACTACAGTTGTTTTAACAGGGTAGAAACTCATGCATTTACAAGGAGCAGATGTAGCTGGTTTTATTTCTTTATATTCCTGCTTTAATGGCCAAAATTCGGTACAATAGAGATGTCCTTTAAAGACAGGCTAACTTCACAGAGCTAATATGAGAAACTGGTGGACATTCATTGAGAACTCAGTGAGTTTGGCTGACAGTAATACCCACTGTGGTAATATAAATAGGAATTTTACTGCGTGAAAGTAATTTGCTATTTTCCACTTATACTCATGTTACAAGTGAAAGCATTAAATTTTAATTACGCTTTATAATTAGCTGTAATAATTAGAATCTGCCTGCTTGAGGCAGCCAAATGCACAGCACTAGTGTTTCATTCATGCAGCGCCTGTTTATATGATTCTAAAGCATTTTAGGAGTTCACTTTAGTTAAGCGAATAGCCTCTGTTTTGGCTCACATGACCAAATACATGTTTTCAGATGTGTGATACGTCACTGAATTGACCTGTAACTCACTCACAGCCACACGCACACACACACACACACACACTCTCTCTCTCTCTCTCTCACTCACGTTTAGCAGGCTTAAAACTCTCCACAAGGAGCAGTCATTTAGCATTTGATGCTTCATAAAAGCAGCTCTCATCATCAATGACTCATGAGTTATTAGTATGTAACACATGAGTCATTGATGAAAAACACGGCTTTTATGAAGCATGAGTGACTCACGTGTTATTAGTATATAACACTAAAATGTTAAGGATGAAAGGTGATGACGTTAACATTATTAAAGAAAAAACTTCCTTCCTCATCAATCTAAGAACAGAAAAAAGTAGGCTAAGGAAATGTAATGCAGTGTCACTGAAATGTGTCAGCATGTTATTGGTTATGTGCTTTGGTCATTTTGGACTAAAGGGGTGATGGTGTCACCTTCAGTAAGATATTCTGGATGGATCTTCAAGAAGAAGAAAAAAACTCTTGCTCTGGAAAACATGGATTACTTCACCCTCCTTTTCGACACAATTCTCAGATTTCATGATTCCCATTTGCCTCCTTACTCTAAAGACTTCGAATCACATTTAGTGGGTCATTGCGACTGTCTCCTAAAAAACGGCCACAGTGGGCAAAATTCTTCCACGCTGACATCATCAGACCCATAAATATTAAAATATGCATCTCATATGTAATACTCCTTTAATACCACTTCTGGGAATGGGACATCTATGCCTCCCGCCATATGTCTGCGCTTCAGAAGTCCATAGAGAACTGGTGGGAGCTGCAGAAAAATGAGAACAAGGTGAAGGAATGAGACATACGATGAAGAGGTAAAGCTAGCTCTGGTTGAGGTGAGAAACAAGGCCATCTGGAGAGAGAAGGGATGATCTTCGTGAGGAAACACTTCCGTTTTCGCCTGACGATAATCATCGGTGACATCCTGAAGAGAAATTTCATAGCAGTGAATGAGAAGGGAGCTCATCCTTCAAAATAAAAGGGGAAGTTTCAGTGCAGCGGTAGAAATATGCTTCTCAATAAGTCATAAGAGATATTTGTGGAGACTGTATGGCTGTCTGGCCCCAAGCCTTAGGGAGAAAGGTAGCTATATAGCTCTGTATGTTTTTTTTTTTTGTGAGTGTCTCTGTGTGTGTGTGTGTCTTGTTCTCTCCACTTTCTCTGAGCTTGATCCATTTTGACTTTTAGTTCCTGTCTGACTTAGAGAGCAAAAACTTTTTTTTAACTTTTTAATGGGTGTAGAAGGAACTCTTGTGCTGCTCTTCTTGCTTATTTGACTGAGAAGCAGCGAGTGACAGAAGGAGCCAATCAATTTGTGAGCGAAATGCAAACAGAGTCTAGCTACAGAAAACGAGCGCGAGCAAATGAAGAGGCAAGTCAGACAGGCTACAGCTGAGCAGGGCAGATACTGCCCCGTCTCAACTGCGAGTTCGTCTGTGCGTGTGTGTGTGTGTAATTTGAAGCCTGGCTCTCCCTGCAGGAGTGTTTTCGCAGAGTTTGAGGAGTCAGAATGGCGCGCGGAGGATCACTGTGTTGTCTGCGTTAGCTAACGCGCGGGCTGTTGTCTTCTTCTTCTTTTTCTTTTTCTTTTTTTTGTCTTTTTGTCCTCCCCGCAGTGCAAAGATGACAACACAGCATGTGCGTGCGAGTCACTGTCACTCTCTCTCCGCTCTGATCAAAGCTCTCAGCACTCGTCTCTCTCTCCCTCTGCCACCTCCCCAAACACTGCTACACTTTTATCACGAGAGCAGCTTTCAGGAGGTGAGGAGTGTGTGTGTGTGTGTGTGTGTGTGTGTGTGTGTGTGTGTGTGAATGTGTATGTATGCGTGTGTGTGTTTGAGGGAGAGGGGATATCATATTCCCCACTGATAACCCCCAGAAGCGAAGGCTGAGGTGCAAGAGTGCAAATGAATTCAACACGAAAATCATCCGACAGGCCTCAAATTTAACTTCTAATAGGAAGATCAAACGTCTGCTCCTCTTTTTCTTATGCGCTCGTACTCTCCCCGCCTTCAGATATAGCTCATAAATTAAGATTAGCGCGCCTCACTTTTTAATTAACCCACTCCAAATTCCACACTTCTGTGCGAACTCACCCATTCCCAAGTAATACATCTGCATGAGCTAGAGAAATTGTGGGATGAATTATTCTCTCTCTCTTATCTCTCTCTTTCTCTCTCTCTCTCTCTCTCTCTCTCTCTCTCTCTCTCTCGTGCACTATCTATCTCATTGCATGAGTGATTGATTGACTCTTCTAGATGTCTGCCTATGAAGTGCGAAGACAGTTTAATGAAAGTAAAGTGCTTGGTAATATAAAGACCTCATGAATTTGGGTAAGAATGATATGGCCATCATATGTGTCATTTTTTAATTGGTTCCCACACGCTTGGCAACAGAAACTTGGAAATGTCCTTCAGAGGTGGAAGCAGACGAGAGAACCAGAAGATTAGCCCTCAGGTATGAAAAAAAGAGATTTCAGAAACATCTGGATCGGGCCTCAAGCGCTCAGGTCTCCGTCAGATGTGAATCATGTATTGCTGTCCACATGGACTCAAAATGATCTCATATTTTGTATTTCTTCATCGTAATGCCATACAGTACTTGCCTCCATGGAGGCAGGAATATGTTACAGCAGTGATTCCCAGCTCTGGTCCTGAAAACACCCCTGGCCTGTACATTTGAATGTTTTCCCTGTTTTAACACACACACACTTCAAGCCAGAAAAGAGCTTATTAATTACATTTAGTTCAATCAGGTGTGTCGAGAGCTTCCAACAGTATTACTATATCCACTTACACGTATCACCGGAAGCCTTTCTTGTCTGTATGTACAAGTGATCGGATTTTCACGAATGTTTCAAACATCTTCATTGCCATTTGTAGTCTACCAGCACCCATTATGAAGACTTTTTTGTTTTCTAAAGTGAAATCAAATATTCTGCATTTTCTGAAAGTCAGGCTAAAATTCGCAAGTTGTCATCACTACCACAGCTTTGTGAAAAGTAAGGAATGACTGATTCGGAACACTCAGCAGAAAGGTTTCTAGTTTTTCAACATTAAAAACCTGCTTGATTTTCTGGTGAACATTTTGTTTTTAAGGGGACAAAAAGCATTTTCCCCACCACTTCTGCAGGTGTGCCGCCACCCTTGAATGACAGTATGACATCTAAACTTTTGCCCCCTCTCCCAAATTAGTCATCACCAATTCTCCATCACCTGGAAGGGTGAAGTCTACAAAGTTCTGCTTCATTGTGTGTATCTTTTCAAATTACGATAATATTACTGCCCTGTATTGTTCTGCTCTCAGAATAATGTCCTAAAAGAAAAGCTTTGTATGTTCTGTGTATGAACAAATCTGTTTCCCAGCCATGAACAGCACATTCCACAGCTGGGAATCAAACCTTAATGTTAGCACCAGACCTGAAAAAACAGATTTAAGCCTTTCCCCTTAAAAGAAATACGCTTTCAAGTACTTTTTTTCTTTCAGAGCCTTGGTGAAATCTGCCTCGCTTTAACCGGAACACAAAGATGTCAAGCGCGGTGATATCTTTGATCAGCTGTTTGTGAACACATCTATTAATTTGCTGTTAATAAATCGCAGCATAATGCTGATATGAAAAACAATTAGAATCCTATTATGCTTGGCCCAGCAGGGTGCACAGCATGTCTATCTTAGTGAAGGCACGTTGTTAAAGAGGCACATGGAGACGTGATGAGCTGTTCCAGATAAACACACATGCCTCTAGTCTCCTTTCTCTCGCCCTAAATATTGATTGAAAAATGCATTCATTTTTCAGTCAGATTTACACACTGCATTACATATAGGAAGCAAAAAGAAGGAACACATCCCTCTGCCCACATTCTCTCTTTTCTCTATCTCATCTTCTGCTTTCCCAGCTATTGTAGAATTTGCTGTCTCGCCGATTGTGTGTGAATGCTGGCTGAATGCACTGAGCGTCGCACCGTGACAGGCTTTGTGCTTTCTGGGGCCATGTTTGCACACAACTCTATCTGTTTTCGCATTGTACGCACCCAAATGGGCGGGAGGCGGACTGCAGGAGAGATGTAAGAGCAAGAGACAGTGAATGGGTCATTCAATTCCACAGTATTCCCTTTCTCAGGAAAACATCCTTCCTTCCAATTGCTCAAACTTCAACAACAAGCGGATTCAGCACAAATTTCCCCACAATCACTTTCAGCCGCTGAATACTGAATAGACAGGCGGAGACTACAACGTGATGAGACTGCACAGTATGACTACACAGAAAGGCCAGCGAAAAGATGTAAAACATAAACCACAAGTGCATAGCTCTTGGTTTAAACCGCTCTCATGGTTATGCGTTACATTCTTATAGGGGTCATATCATGGGAATTCACAATGTCCTCACTTTTTACAATATAGACAGATGTAGCATGGAAACGATGTTGAAGTCTCATAGAGTATTGTCCACATCCAGTCAATATATGGGAGAATACATGCAAAATCAGTTTGTTTTTCAATTCACTGGGGTCATGACGAACCATGAACGCATTTACACTGACAATTCAGCCTACAGCAGGTCAGCCTGGCCATGCACACCAAATTGATAAGTAGGCCGTTGAAGATATGCACAGTAACAACAACCTCCCATTTTGAAGTTGACATCATGGTTGTGATGTCACAACAGCGAACTGACTTACATATTGACTACTAATTCAGCATACAGCGGGTGATTTCTGTATTAATCTTAGATACACAAAAACAACAAATAAAGATGCCAAAAAGTCTGTAAATTAAAATAAATAAATACGTAAAAAAATTTAAAAAAGGCTTTCACAATATAAAATGGTCAAAATGTGCCACCGTACATGTTTAGTTGCATATATACTCCTCAGTCAATAAATATATACAATATATACATACATGTATATATTGTATATTCTGCATTCCATAAATATACCCATCTGTTTTTCATTGAAATATGGCACACTGCACTTTATCATGCATATAAATACCGTGCACATGTACAGTACACATTCAGATGCCTATTTT
>JBBPCZ010000163.1:10090893-10124708 GCA_037974445.1 Brycinus macrolepidotus | reverse complement strand
TTAAAGCATGATACAGCACTCTGAACCTGAGATGGTTACAACTACACAGCCTAGCCTAAGATATGGTCATATTTCTGAAAAAAAAGCATATCTTCGTTTTCTAGGAGCAGCTGAGACCTCTGGGTGATAACTTTGACTCCTGCAGTTGAAAAGACACGCTCACTTGGGACAAAGATCGCTGGGATGGACAGGTATGCCTTGGGAAGTGGAGATAGCAAAGGATTTGGTTCTGTGGTGATTCTGTAATTGTCTTTGCGTAGTGCTCATGTTAGCCGCGGTGGATGCCCCCCTCCCCATCCACCTAGCGATTTGTATGAAGGAAACACGTGAGACGCCGAGTGCATCCTCCCCTCTCCATTCTAGACCCCCCACATTAAAAATGTTTCCGACGCCCCTGTTCAGATGTCATGCTGACTGCTGCTGGATGCTGCTTCGGGAGACTGCTTTTCGTGTGATGAGAAATATCGTCACATTTTAATATCGCGAGATCTCGTGGCACGAGAGCTCATCACACCCCTATTCATGAACAGAACCACAAAAAAGTTACAGACTAAACAATTCTGATTTTCGTTTGTAGATACATCTTTTCATGCTCTTTTCATGCTCTTTCATTCTTGTTCTTCCGAGTGCTAATCTATGTCGTGTTTCTTGAATCCTGGAACCTTTGTTTTTCATAACTGATCCAAGTTGGCACAATCTCTCCACATTTTCTATATCCTCGCCATCGATGGTGAACTTTTCCTCTTATCATAACCTTTTTTGCTTCGTGTTGAGATGAAACCCATATCTTTTCATTCTGTTCTTTAACAATCCTCAAAAAGGCCTTCAGGTCTTCCTGTTTTTCTGGTGTCATGTCATCTCCATACATACACACATATACAATCACACATACAAGTACACTTACAAACAACCACAGACCGAGAAACACACAAGAAAGGCTGTCATTTGTGAGCTGGTGTCATTGTGCGTAGGAGTAGAAAGGGGAGATGAGAGGGAGTCTAATGATGTTCTGAGCCGGAAACACACTGAATCATCGACTCATACTATCTCCCTGTAATGACCACAGAGAAAGAGCTAGACAAAATGAGAGAAACACAGAGAGAGAGATAAAGAGATAAAAAATGATTTAAAACTCCTATGGGTAAGAAATCTCTGCCACTTACTATTCCTGACATTTCACTTTCTCGGCAATGTTTATTGTAGGTGTAAAAATGAGCTGAGAGTTTAACTGCATGGATCATGGAATACAGTAGGCATATCCTAATAATAGTAATCATTGTTAATAATCTAATATTAATTTTTGAACCAAAATAAAGTGTTCTGGTTATTTTCAAACCTAGAAATCCCAGTGTTTTGTCTACATTCCACTGCTGTTTCGTATTTGCTGCTGTTTCGCATTTGCATAAAACTTAACAACAGCGGTTGTTTCGAGCTTCTATTTAAATGACTTCAGACAGAAAATGGAAAGTTGCGGAGGCACTAATATACACTCTTAGCAAAAAGGCTTCTGATAGAAACTCATACAACTGAGACCTGAGGAAGCTCTCAGGCAACTATTACAGGGCTTAAAAGATGTGTTGCTAATATCTTAGTGCCAGACAGCACAGGGCACCCTCAGAGATCTTGTAGAGTCCATGCATCGGCGGGTTAGGGCTGTTTTGCCGGCCCATGGAGGACCATTAGCATGTTGGTCATAATAGCTGGTCATAATGTTTTGGCTCTTTGGTGTATTTATTATTGCCTTTACTAAAGAACCCTTGAAGATCCTCTTTTTAATGGTGTACACATCCAGTCCAAGTAAGTTTCTACCAGCAGCACACATGGAGAAAAACTGACTGAGAAAGAAGAAATTCTCTCTAGGAGAACTGAAAGCTGTGAAAGAGAACTTCCATCTTGTGAAAGATGGGCAATTTGAGAAATCATTTTGAAGAAACTAAATGCATTTAGAACAAAAAGATATGTGGATAAGCTAAAAAAAAACCTGCAAGACGTGAGGAGACAAAAGGAGAAGCTTGCTTTTAATAAAGAGTGTGTTTCATTCTCTCCATTCTTGCTTTTCTATCTACTTATTTTCCTTCTGCATTGTCAAGGAGGCAGTTGTAGTTTGTAAATCGCTCTTGGTTGTCATTACCCTTGTTTTGCATCTCAGTAGTGTTTCTACTTAAATGCATATTAAGACAGACACACTAAAATCTGCAGTGAACACTGACTTCATATTCATACACAAAAGAAGTTCTGAGAACAGGTCACTGTGTCCGCTGTGACCGCTTTACTTATGCAGTTTCATTAGAAGTATTTCAAATGTGTTGGAATGTCCATCTGTCCATCTCTCATCCTGCATCCTGACTCTTCCAGTCTGTTTGTTGTCCCTTTCTAAAGTCCTGAAATATTGTAGTATCTGAAATGCTGACATATTTACAGTATTTTCAGCCTTTACCAGATGCTGTTGCCTCATGTGTAAATTCCTCCCCCGCACTATGTCCAGGAGTGCAGGTGTGGCTCTCAGATGCAGGAGATTGATTTCCATGCGAAGAGAGATATCTCTTGATGTTCTCTGACAGGACTTCCTCTAGACACACACACACACACACACGCACACACACAGACACCAGCACCCAGGCTGAAAACCTTTTGACAGGACTTCTTGATCTCTTAGAGGTGAGCTGGCTGCAGCAGCGCTGTCACTTCCATCACTCGATCTTCATCCTCTGCTTCCTCACAGCCCATACAGATGACATGGCTGGAGCCCCCCGAGTGGCACTTTTTGACAGGTTTGAATTGCAGCAATACTGCCTAGAGCCTACTGGACTCCTCAAAAACTTAACTGGCCTTATCTTTGAGAAGGTGAAAATTGGCCAAAAAATCCCCTTTCCCCAAACTTTAAAATTAACCAAGATCCAAATACCAGGATCCAAATTTTCCTTTGTTGTTTTACAAATACAGCTAATGTAACTAACAAGTAGCTAACTAATGAAACTTTTCCCCAATCAGTTAGAGTCATACGTGACTAAATCATCACATACTTGCTAAAAACTGCTTTAAATCGGATAGCTAAAACAATTACTACACTATATGGGGAGCAGTGTTTGGACAATACCTTGCTCAAGGGTACGTCAGGGACGGGATTCAAACCCACAACCTTCTGATTGCTGGGGCAATGCCCTAACCAGTAGGCCACCATCTGCCCCAGCAGATTGAGACGCCTGACCATTACACCAACAGGGACTTTAATGACATTGCGTTCAAATACATAGACTTTAATATAAAGTTGGTCCCCCCTTTGCAGCTATAACAGCTTCCACTCTTCTTGGAAGGCTTTCCACAAGATTTTGGAGTGTTTCTGTAGGAATTTGTGCCCATTCATTCTGTAGAACAACTCATCCAACCATGTCTTTATGGACTTTGTCTTCTGCACTGGGGCACAGTCATGCTGGATTAGAAAAGGGCCTTCTCCAAACTGTGTCCACAAAGTTGGAAGCATGGCCTTGTCCATACTGTCTTGTGTGCTGAAGCATTGAAATTGACCTTCACTGGAACTAAGGGCCTAGCCTAAACCTTGAAAATCAGGTGTGTCCCAATACTTTTGTCCATATTGTGTAGCAACCACCTTGAAGCCTGACTTTCTGTACTTTTGTCCATTTACAGCAGTCATATGCTGTCAGAAATCACATAAAAGCAATCTGAGACTGTTTAACTTGAATGGTTTGATGATTTAGGCATAGAGTTTGAGTTTGCATAGTGGCAAATGGTGAGGCATAGGTCACTTCATTCTTGTTGAGCTGAGTCTTAGATGGGTCCAAGTCACGTCCTAAGTCTCTGGTGAGCAAGTCTCTGGGCTGCATGTCCAATTTAAGTCTCAAGTCTTCAGTACAACATTTGAGTCTTGTTAATGGCTGCACCAGTCAGGTTCAGCACAATTACAAGTAATTATGTTTTCTATAGAAACAGCTTTTGTTGAAAAATCTTCAGTCTGAAGGACAGAACTAAAGAGGAACATGTAGTAAATATGAATAAAAATAAAAAGGCAAAACAACAACCAGAATGTTGGTGAAGTACTTCACATTTATTGCCGGATGGGTCTCTTATTAAACAAAACAACTGAGAGTGCCAATGAGACAAAACAGAGATCATTTTTCATTGTGGCATTTAGCGTAGGTGCCAAGAGAATAGAGTAAATTCACTACAATACCCATAATCCAGTGTCCTAAAACTCCGACACTACACATGAATCACAGGCAAAATCACACAAGTAAGGCTGGGAAAAATCCATCATCACAGCTGCTTATCCTTACCAAGGGTTACAAGGATGCTGGAGCCTATCCCAGCAGTCAGAGGGCAAAAGGTGGAGAAACACCCTTTACAGGTTACCAGTCCATCACAGGCAAACACAGTCATGCACACACTCATGCCTGGGGGCAATTTAGCATCTCCAGTTCACCTGACGTGCGTGTCTTTGGGCTGTGGGAGGAAACTGGAGGACCTGGCAGAAACCCACATAGGGAGAATATGTAAACTCCACACAGAAAGGAGCCTCGGCCAACAATCAACCCCAGGACCTTTTTGTCGTGAGGCGAAAGTACTACCCACTGTGGCACCACAGTGGTTGATAACCATTTTTGTTTACCACATTAAGTCCTGCTTCAGCCAGTTTTTTTCGTGCTTTTCTCTCTGAGCAGTTTAATAATGTAATATTATATGTTATGCCTGTAATAATTATATTATAGACGTAACAGTGAAGAAGTGTTCTTAACCTTTATAAAAGACATATATAGCTAAAAATTTGCAAAACCACATAAAGTGGTGTCCATAAGTCTCAAACCACCAGTGAAAGTCCTTCAATTTTTAATTATTTGCTAATTTAGTACAAAGTTTTTCATTGTAAATTATATTTTCAGACATTTTATCAAGCAATTATCAAAGAATTTTGAAATTTGAAAAATGTACATGAATTTCAGAGTTTCTGAGTATTTTTGCTTTGACAGTGACAGTGTGCACTCAATCTCCATGAGTTTATGCAGAAACCTCTGATCAGTAGGTCAGATCCACCTGTGAGTCAGGTGAACACACACTTTAGTGAAAATGAAGAGACTAAAAAACCTTGAAAGGCCTTATTATGGGCAGTGTCACAACTTTGCTTAAATTTAAATAGTGAGCTAGAAATACTTCTGAATCTTAAATATTTCTTCTTCATTATATTTACCCTAACTTTTCCTTGTTTTTTGTTCATTTCCAGATTTCATTTAAAGAAATGCCACATTTTTAATGTGGTCTCAGACTTTTGGCCACCTTAGTATTTACATCTTCTATTACTGACATGTCCCGTCCTGTGTATATTTCTCCCAAATGGTCACATGGCCCTCTGGAACATGATCAGTCATTAAGCAACCAAAATACAAAGACGGCTAAACAAATGCCACAGTCAAGCTTACACACCCGTTCACACTTTCCATTAACAAACATCTTGGGTGATCTGATCATAAGTGGATTGTACAAGTGTGAACATGGTTCGGTGCATATTAGAGGTATATTGTGACCTGATCTCTCACACCTGCTTTGAAATTGCTCAAAGATGCGTATGACTACATCCCCAGCAACACTGAATGACCACCTTAATTAAATGCATCATCACAGCAGAACAGAAAGGAGCTGTATAGTCTCTATTTTTTGGTGTCCAGTCTGGTTTGTTTATAACTTGCATTAGCAGTCCATGTGGCCTAAACATTTGCAACAGGCCGTACATGTACACTGATGAAGACTTGTGGCATGTTTTTGTTAACAAACACAATGAGAGACTGACTCGAATGTGCACGGGACCCTTCCTCTAGTCCCAAAATCTGATCACAAGCAATTGCTGAAGACGTATTTGAGACAATGAAACAACATGGAAACATCTATGCACCTTGCTGTCCACTGGTGATCAGACCACTTGGGATGGAGGTATGAACAGGCCCGAAAGAGAAGTTAAAAATTTAGAGATCAATCTGCTATCTCATATAGCCTGGAACAATTCAAGAGGCGGTCTACTCCTTATCTCTAACCCACTCCATTTCTTATGGAATCACACCATGAGCTTATTATGTTGGAAACATAATTCATTCGTAAATCGGTAACAGGTGGTTCATAATTACTCCAATAAAGGATTATTATTGTTCAAAATTGTTCTAATTGTTATTCATCTAATTACATGGTGAATGTGATTTGATGACAGATGATTTGCGGCGATAACCGGGGTTGTGGCCTTCAGAATAACTATAATAGAGCTCTGTAGAATTGTGTTCGCTAATCGACAGTTTTAGTTTTCTGAGAGGAAACTTCTCCCGTCTACTCTCTCTGTGATCTGGATGTAGTGCCCGCAGCTATGTAAGATGGAGCTCGCCTATTTGCATTTAGCAGAAGAGCAGCTTCACCAAAGGGTCATCATACAAATTTTAGAGCAAGAAGAATGAAATATACTATGTGCTAATGTGTAAGTATTTGTGGGAGGAAACATGTGAGAATAATGTTTATTTAGAAATTACAAACCATAAACAATATGTGTAAATAAGTTATGATGAAGAAAGCAGACCATGCTTCTATTACCATATTTCACATTTTGTACGTATAACCTGAGGGCCAGCTAGGCGTTGGGTATGTACATGCATGTGTGTGTGTGTGTGTGTGTGTGTGTGTGGCATCTAAACCACACAGAGAGATGGATGGTGTAATATCTGGCACTTTAACCAGCCCTACTGCATCTGTGTTCACTACTATACAAAAGTCTGTCTGGACAGTAAGTGTCTTTTAGCTTAAGAAACATTTGAATAAATGAAAATAAACAATAACACAATCAAAAATAGCCACTCTGCATTTCACTATAAATTACTGACCAGGTAAATTCTGACCAGAAACATATGAATTACAGTGATCTTTGAAACTAATTACATTTTAAATTTGAAGTTACATATCGAGCTTTCTAACCAAAAGGTCCCAGTTACCATTGTAACAATTAGGTTTATGCTTTTACATATCACTTATTATACATCCCCACTTTTATACTTTGCCAGTGAATGCCCCAACAAAGCACAAATTAGACAGTTCACAGATTATAAACACCACTCACTCACTAGCTAGCTGTAGCCACTTATTCCTCACTAGGGGTCACAGGTACCTGGAGCCAATGGGCAGGGACTCACCCTGGGTGGGGCACCAGCCCACCACAGGACACACACGCCAATCACACCTACGGTCAATTTAGAAACCCCAGTTCACCTGACGCACATGTCCTTGTGGGAGAAACTGGAGACCCCAGAGGAAACCCACGCCACCATGAGGAGAACATTCAAACTCCACAAGGACTGCAGGGGACCCAGATTCAAACCCCCAACCTTGGAGGTGTGAGGCAACAGCACTACCCACTGCACCACCATGGGGCCATTACAAACACCAGTCAAACCGATCAGCTAATTTATCTCTGTGATTTAAACTTTCCAGATAGTCTCTCAGCCACACAGACTAAGTGAGGATGTCCTCAGCCTCCTCAAATCACATTTACCTCCTCATTCGCCGCGTCAAAATAAAAGCCCAAAAAAATTGTAGCTGGGGAGAGCTGTTTTTCATCATTCTTATTAAAATGCCAATTACAGTTTCAATGTCTGTCTGTCTGCAGTTCTGGGCTCCCAGTTCTGTGTTAATTTCTATCCCTTGTTCTTGAATTCATATTAAAGAGGTGGGACTGACCTTTAAAATGAGGTGAACTGGCAATTAGGCGAATGTAATTGTTCCAAGAAAATGTTTTGTTTTCATCAACAGTGACGAACAAGCCTCCAGCTATGTCACCAATCTGGAACCTACAACAGGGTTTTAGTATTCGGATAAATACTCCTGGGGTCATGTATTATTTCAGAGTTGGTGGAATTCCCAAATAAGGACCCCAAGGTCATTTTTGTCTGTGGGGAAAAATGAATGGCTGAGACGTCTTGCTATAGACAAAGTTTGCTCGGTGCATATATACTTTTCATCAAATGCTCCTGGATCTTGAAATTGTAGCTACAACTGACATCAAGTTGCATGAAAGTAAAGCTACTTCTATAACTATATAAGTACTTCAGCACTGATTTGTAATAACACTTGGAGTGTTCTGGTAAGGTTGCCAGACTTTTGAAACAGGAGTGTTAGCTTGCATGTAGCATGTCGTCGCTGTGGGGCAAAAAAACTTCTAAAATGGTAAATCCATAATAGAAAAACTCTCAGTATAAGTTAATGTAAAGACATTTTATTTTATATGAAGATACAAGACTTTGATTCTGTAGAAACAATATATACAGTACTATTAATAATCCTGTTTTGACCTTTATATATATATATATATATAGAGAGAGAGAGAGAGAGAGAGAGCGAGAGAGAGAGACTTTTGCTCAGTGCTGTGTGTCAAAGGATGAAGAGACAGGATAATATCTTTATTTCTTCAGCCCCTCACCCTCTCTCTCTCTCTTTCTCTCTCTGATTGCTCCTAAGTCTTAATGATTAAAGAAGAAGAAGAGAAAGAAAAGCCCATACGATAGGGCAAAAAAGGATTTGATGCAAGAAGGGTGGAGGAGTGGAAAAGGAGAAATAAATGAAGAAAAAAGTAGAGAGGGAGAGAGCAGTGCTGCAGAGATCTCCAGCTGAGATGTTTTAAAAGAGGATAATGGAACTGATCAATTATGCTCAAGCTGTGAGTCTGTTTGTCTGCTTGCCTTCCTGTCTGTATGTCTGTCTTCTCTCTCTCTCTCTCTCTCTCTTTCTGACTCCCTCTCTCTCTCTCTCTCTCTCTCTCTCTCACACACACACACACACACACACACACACACTCACTATCTGACTCATACACACGCACACTCGAAAAGAACAGAATTCTGACTGCAGCTCTAACATGGAGGCCATTACTCAACTTTCTGAATACCCTCATGCATAATGCAACAACTTGGAGGTGATTCCTATTCCAATTCATGCATTATTGCACTTAGAGCCAAATCCTAATATAATTTCATTTTCAAAGTGAACCATGTTCTGTGGCCACATTAATATTTAGACTGATATCAGTGGACATTTGAATCAGTCATACTGTATCTCAGACTCACCCAGAAAAAAAAAAAACCTTCATACTGGAATGAGTCTACTATGCTAAGGCTATTGAGGGCTGTTTATTGAAAAGGCAATGCATTTATCTGAATAAAGCATTCTGCCATTCATTTTTTGGCATTTGACCGCAACTGTACCATTTCAAACTGATGTCTGTTTGCTGTTCACAATAATAACAGCTGTCAGAATGTATTATTGCATATCTATTTCATACTAAAGGCACAGGCCACAGAATCAGTGTTCATCTCTATTAATCATGTTTTTATTCTGGTATAAGTGCTCTAAAAGAGTCATATCTTACCTGTTTTAAACACTAAATGAGAGCTTCTGTTTGTGGCTTTTTCACAGTTTGTTTGCCGGGAACCCTTCACTTGAACCCTCATACATGATAATGGCATAACCGTTCAATAAACATGTCGTGGCAGATGTTAAATGCTGTCATAAATTGTCATGACAGGTTATGTCCATTAAAATGACAATCTCATGTTGTTATGACATTGAATGTCACACCACATACTACAATGTTTGATATCATAACAGTTAATATCACATGCTAATTTAAGGACACCTAACTTCACAGCATCTGTTGTGACAATTATCTGGAATGGAATCACAACACTCTTATATTAATGGACAGCAAAAGTTATACACAATACGTTTATGGCAGTGTTATGCAACATGGTTAAAGTAAGGTGCTGACAGCGAGCCTCAGGTTAGATACAGTCAGACAAGAAGAATATGCTCGTATGTTATTCTGTTTGTTAAAAAAAAAAGTCTCAAGTCACAAGTAGCTTAGCTTGGATTACCATCAAGTCTTCCAAAAAATATAATTAGTGCATCTTTAGATATCACGTTTCACCCATTCTCAATACTAGCACTAATACCCGTTCCCAGTACTCGTCCTTTAGGGTGCAGGCAAATTGAGTGCAGAAATCTTGTAAAATGTTTTATGGGCCACCTTATGTGTTCAGAAATTGACTTAACTGCTTGAAAACCAAATGTGATGACCTTCCCTCCTTAACGGCGCCCTTGCCCCATCGATAAAAGTGTAAATAAATCACCCCTAGGTCGGTATCACCCCTGCTTCAATAGCAGCCATTTCTCACTTATTCTACCCTTAAATGCATCGACATGTTGCCAGGACACTGGAGGAAAGAGAAAATAAATACAAAAAGTCAAAGTTCAACTGCAATCTTGCTGTCAGAAAGGTGTTGCATTACGCCTCACTAAATTAGATTCAAGATCGCGCAGAAAGGCGAGGCGAAGCAATGCTTCTGAATAAAACATTTCCCTTTTGCGGGCTTTTGCGCCTCCAGAAATTGTCTGAAAAGAGCCCAAATTCAGGAGTGAAGTAGAGAGATGGAGACAGAAAGTGAGGAAATAACGCACTATGGATCGGAGCTGTCATCTCCTGTTTCTGATGAGGTGAATCCATTTGCATGGCAGTAGATGGATTGCAGAATTTTGTTCGAAAGTGCCATGCGCAGCATCCTAATATGTAGTTCATTTCAATTCAAATTCCAGTGATTCAAAATGAAAACAACATTAAGATTCTTAATTGACGTTTGTCACAGCTAAAGGTGGGCTAAAGCTTTAGCTAAGTAATGAATAAACTACACCTTAGCCTTCAGACTACTAGACTAAATCAATTGAATCTATCTCTGTGTATCTGATACTGAATTTTGAAGAAAAAAAAAAAAGATGCTGCTGGCTCTCACTGATAAAAAACAGTGCATTGGCTTTAGGCTAGTGGATTCAAATGGTCTTGTACTGCATGATGCCTTTCGGTGAGATTTAGTGTATCACTGCTTGAGCTGTTGAGAGGTTCTTGGCTAGGTAATGCCACATGTTATTTCATGTTACTGTTATAGAGTTGATTCTCATAGGTTTTATCCCTGGGGTGCTTTCTACTGTCACTATTATGCATAGTTGATTTATGTGCTATCCCCCCCTTACTGAGCCTGGACTGAGCTGCAGTATAGGTACAAAACAACAAGAGCATCTTTAGGGATGGCTATGGCCACTACACTGCAAAATTAAGTAAGTAATAAGTTAACATAAAAAGACTGTGTAAACACATTGCCTTGAATCAATCAAGTTACTTGATTACTAATTGTTTTAAGATTAAACCAGTCATAATTACGTTTCCCCTCCTAAATAAGTGTACATTATTAGTTTAGATTATAGTCGTTTTTCATTGTTCAGTCCTTTCTCATTCATTTTTCTTCATCAGTGCCATCACATCTCCACATGCACAGAGAAAACAGGGTAGTAAGACCTGGGGGAGGCTGTGGCTGCTTTAATACAGCACTGCCTCCAACTGCACCACAAGATCTATAAAGCTAGAGTTAGTCACAGACTTACCATCAGTTGACAACATAATTTAGCTGTTAATAAACATTCCTTAGTAAACACTGGGCCCTATTCAAAGTCCATATATATATATATATATATATATATACTCCATATAACTCTATAATCAACTGAGAATATTTTGTCATTTTAAACAATAAGTTTACCTGATTGAGGTCTTGAGTGTTTTTGTAAATATAAGCATAAAAAAAAGTGTGTGACTAAGTACAGGAGAGAGAGAGAGAGAGAGAGAGAGAGAGAGAGAGAGAGAGAGAGAGAAAAAAGCTGAAGTAATTTGAAAGATAGGGCTGTAGCTGCAGGTCTGATATAGATGGAAGTTGTTTAAGCTGAGTTTGATAAAGTTATTATCTATAGTCTATAGTGTATTTGAATAACAGAAAGAATAGACAGCATTGCAAGGCTTCAGTGCCTCTATTTGATCTGTACCTGTTGTAAGTGGATGGGTAGAATTTAAGTCGTTTTAGATCTGTGTCTAAAACAAAGTATGAAGCTCCAAATTGACCAAACAGACATGTCTTATTGCAGCAACTGACATTTTTGGGCCATTTTTAATTTCTCCTGGGGGAGAGAGAAAAAGGTCCTCCTTGCCAATTTTTCAGTTTACCTAACATTCATGGCATTGATGCTGCTGCCGCTGATGTAACCTAATTGAAGTGACTGTTATTATAGCAATTCTGCATCATGCTCCCTCTAATGTCATACACTAGGCCTTCTTAAAGTGAAGCGGGGCTGAAGATGTGGCAAAACGTTTACTGGTGACCGAGGTCATCTTGGACTTGTTTTGGTGCTAGCCTGATAGTAGCCTCTCACTAGCCTCTCTCTGGCCTCGCACTAGCCCTGGGCCTGTTGGCGGAGCGTAATATGATGGGACGTGGCGCTCCATTGTTTGGCTTGCCGCCTGTGTGATGTGCTGCTGTTCTGCTGCCTTTGATCGTTAAACCAAACCGTGTCACCGCCCCTGGTGTCATGAATTATAACACTGCCGAGCAAAACTTTGATCTTGACAAATATTTCCCCTCTTCTTTGCTGCTTGGTAGGCGATGTGTTACATTCCCTAACAAGGCTGTTCTGTTGTGAATCAATGAATAATTTACCTTTAAAAAAAAAAAAAAGCAACCGAGCCCAGTAGTTTTTGTCTGTTTTATTATGTTCCGTTTTATTTCTTCCAAGTCTCCCTCAACTCGCCACCCCCTCACTTAACACTCTTAAAGAAAATAAAGTAAAAAAAAAAATAGTTAAAAAAAGACACGGAGATGTGATATTTTAAGTACGTGGTGGATGCTTAATATTCGTACCAGAATATCAGGTTATTGGGATGGAATTCAAGATAATGTTATCACATGCTGCTCTCAAGTTTCCAAGAACACTTTGTTCTTTGAAGCATTACTTAGGTGTCTGAGCCGTTCATGGCTAATTCATTTAAAACAATGTAATGTCTGCCATAGGGGGAGGGAAGAAAGAGAGAACAGGCTGTGTGGTGTGAGTTATGGGATTATCATCTGATCATCTCGAAATGTTATGTTGTCTCACACCTTGCCTTCACGCTATACCTTGCCTTCTCGCTATTTCACGCACATGCACATACACTCACACACACACACACACACACACACATTCCAAGCACATATTTTCCTCTCATTATCACTTACACACCATGAGGCCCTCACTGTACACAACTCTGCAGACATGGGTCAGACTATTAGTGAGTCCAAACTTAAATCCATATGGCATAATTGGCAAACATCCTCAGTTTGTGTGAGTCTCAAGCAAACACGCATGCACACACATACACACACACACACACACACACACACAAACACACATACACACATACATGTCCGTTTAAGCCTCATTAAGTAAAGCTGTGGAAGTCTGGATTGCCTTTTGTCACTGCTCAGCAGGCAGCAGTGTGGGCTTGGAGCTTTTCCTCTCCTTGTTGATGTTGATCTCCACACTGGGGCTGATATGACAGCTGGAGAAAATTAAAGACATTAGCTCAGCTCTGCAAAGTGAATCTACAGGTCTGAATAATGCATTATGTTGAGATGGGTCCTGTGTTTAAGTGATAAACAATCCCAGACAAACGCACTCTAATGTAGCATTAGGGGAATTATTGCCTCTGCATTTGTCTAGCTGTCAGTGTGGAAAACAGACTGTGTGTGAAGCAGATGTGATCTGCGAAGGCTCAGATGAAGTGAATGTTGTCCGGCCTCTGAAGGCCCTAATGGGTCTTCTATGGAGCTCCTCCTCCTCTCTTAAAGACCAAAGCTACGTGGCCTAACTGAAAAGCTGCAAATATATATTCCAAGATGGCACAAAATTACAGTTGAGCTGATACTACAAAAATATAGGGCAACACTGTCTTAATGTGTGTGTGTGTGTCTTTGAGGTCTTCTCATTACAATTCAGGATATTTAACTGAGCTTCAGGGTTTAGGGACTTAATCATATGATCTAATTGGTTGTTTTCCCATCGCACTCTAGTTGCCTAGTTTAATTTTCACCTCTGCAATCTGTTTGGCTGGTTAAACACTCACCACCACAACCCCCACCTCGACCATCACACTCTAAATGACTGTTTAAATTTTCTCTCCTGCTGTCTGATAAGATAATATCGTTTATCTTCCTGCTATCTGACTGGATAGTATCACTTATCTTCCTGGAATCTGACTGGCTAGGTGATTTTTTCCTCCTAAGCTCTGACTGGCTGGATGTTTTTTTCCTAGCAAGTGGTTGATACTGCAGACTTGATGTTGTTAAAAAAAAAAAAAAAAAACTTAGATAGACAGCTTGTTCTAGTTTACTTCTAAATAATGTACCAGTATTGAGAAGTAAACTTACTCAGAGTTAATAATGTTATTTAAAAGTTGTATGTTTATAGATCATTATAGATCCTTGTAATATCTATCCTTATAGATCCTTATAATATCTACTCTTATAGATTTGTTACTGTAACCTACATATTATTGTATTCCTTACTTGCTTATTTATTTTAGAGTTTAATAGGTGTACAGAAATGCAAAGAGAAGTAGGCTACCGTATGCTATATATATATATATACATGCAATACAAATGTAAAAGTAGTGTACTGCGCACTCTTAGTTTAAAAGTACTGCTATATGAACAAAAGTGCAATAACATTTGGTTTGCAAACACTTTAAACAAACAAGATGCTTTACTCCCTTTACACAGTTGCAGTTAAAATATTTCTTGTAAATTTCAACTTAAATATTAATGTAATCAAATCAAATATAAAACCAAAACTGTTTGCCACTGCCAGGGCATTTAAGTTTTATCTAGTTTGTTATTGTCATGTCTGGGGGTGCTCGGGGTGTGGAGAGCGAGGCGCAGATGCAGAGTTCCCTTGTCAGGATTTTATTTACATATACCCAAACTAAAACACAAAAAGGCACGAGGGCCTAAAACATGCACACACCAGTAGATACACTAGGACGGGTAGAGTGAGGGTAGCCATGAGGATATGTGATGGATGACCGACACTGAGACAAGAACCAAGGCACTATAAATATACACAGGACTCAAAACCAAACCAACCAGAGAACATAATCACTTAAACCTAAACACAAGACAACTGACACTAATACAAACAATAAATATCACAAACATGTCATGACAGAAGTCTAAAACAAACTAACACACACTGGCGGCCTCTAGCGCCCGCTGACCGAACCGTGACAGTTATAGAAAAACAAGTTACCCTCAGAGCCACGATCATAACATTATAACAGGCACCTTCCAAGGTACCACTTTCAGGGAGCAGCATACACAGTCTATGTTCAGTAGCAAGTGTCCCTGTTAGAGTGAGGTGAAGTGGTCAAGCACAAAAAACCAATGAACTTTCAAAATAATAGCAATAAAAATAATTGCGTTAATGCGCGATAAAATAATTGTCGGCGTTAAGTAAATAATACATTAACGCGATAATAATGCATTAATTTGCCCAGCCCTAATATAGTAATGAGTAATGGTGCCATTCATAAAATGTGTCTATGGTTTATAGTTATCTGTCGACACTTTATTATCACACATAGTTATTCTTAGAGGATGTATATTGACTATGTATCCAGCTATGTAGACTATGTCTACATGCAAGTTCTTGCACAAACACACAGGCTAAGCACTGTCTTGTCCAGAATGAGTACAGCAGAGATAAATCAGTACTGCCAGATTAGAACCAATAAAACCAACAGTGAGCTGGGGTGGGGGTCAGGGAAAGAGATAACAAATAGGAGAAGGGAGCAGAGACTGGAAAACAAATGGAGGCTTGGAATTCAACTGCACAATATAGAGACTAATGATTTGTTTTTAGTGCTCGGAGGGAGCAGTGGAGCTTAGTCCTCAAACAGAGCCTGAGCTAGTTCAGCAAATTAGCAGTTAAACTGGGAATTAAAGAATCTTGTTTGGGATTGGTTGTGTCTTGTTATAACTTGTTTTTTTTCCCCTTTTCTTTGTAAAGGCAAAGTCACCTGAAACACTAACTTGAATGACCCATGGCACAAATGCACTAAAAAAGACATTTTAAAAAGAGATTTTGTACATTTTTAGGTGTCTTTTTTCTATTGCACTGGGAGTCTAATGGCCATCATTAAAACATCTCAAAACCCTCAGAGTTCTGCAAACTCGCATTCCATGTCTAATTAATAACCTTGCAAGCTGTCAGTCTCCATGGAAACAGGACCAGGAAGTAGCATGACGTAGCTCTTTGGAATGACATTCTGAAAACATCAGGCCCTACAGACCTTCAGTCCTAGTCAAAAAGCTCCCAGCTGTTTTATTAGTGAGAGGACAACGAGTGATTTAGTGTGGTCAAACTGAGCATTGCTGAAGGGATGCTCTCATCTCCTAGCAACGACTTCCAGTCAGCAGCCTGCTCCGAAGTGGCGCTCCATAGTCATACAGAAGGAAATGTGATTACAGCACCTAGATAACACCTCACCTGGCAAATCTCAGATGAGCCAAAGCTCAGGATGTGTTAACTAGTCCAAATAAGAGGAAATCAAAAGGCTGCAGAGGTAATGATCTTCAAGAAGCAGAGCTCAACTCAGTTGAGAAAACTTTTTCCTTTCAAATTTTTCACATGAATGATCATGGAAACTCGTTTTGTTTGAATTCTGTTTTTATTTTTTTCATGCACTTTGCAAATTTGTTCTAGAGCAATTAACTGAGAGATAGCGTAACTAGTGTGTGTGTGTGCAAGCGTAAGGGAAGTGAAGGAGGATCGGATTAAGTATTGACCCCAGACAATTGCTTGTTTCTCAAGGTTGCCCTGCTCTATCAGGATCAAAAAAAAGAAAAACACACATACAGGCATACATGTAAAGCTTCCCTCTTGGGTCCAGCAAGTGGATGCTTAGGTGCGTCACTCTGTTTGAAGGTGATCCTTGTTTTGATCTTGCTGTGCTACCTCATTTCTCTAATTGTCAGTAGTGGCACACCAGTCAGTCTCTGAAACTCTCTGAAAGTGAGATATTCATCCTGATATTCTGTTTCCCCTTATGTGCTGGTGTCATTATTGGTGGCTGACACACAGAAGTGGGAACGCACTTGCATGAGTAAATCAAGGAGGTTTGTTGAAAGAGAACAGGGAAACAAGAGTAAGAAGGACACACTTCACACTGGCTTGTGTGCCTTGCCTCTACTTCCAACTTCCATTGCACAGACAGAGCATTTGGACCTCAGTCCACCAGGAGAGACAAGACTTCCCAGAGAGACAGAGAGAGAGAGAGACAGAGAGAGCAGCGCTATAACACTAAGTGCCAGACCCTGTATGCATGATGGCAAACGGACAAAGCACTTCGGGTCAGACTGGGTTCAAATAGGGTGAAGGGTAATTAATGACAGGTTAAATTTATAATGACAGAGGGAGAAACCAAAACGGAGATGACGGCGTGGGGGTGAGGATCTCTGGTTCAGTACTGTGGTGATCCAGGTGTGACACCTGGGGGTGTGACATGACCATGTTAGAGGTACAGTACTGTGCAAAAGTCTTAGGCCGTTTTTAAACCATCTTTATGGAGTATTTATTGTCCCTCCACATTCATTTAAAACTACTATGGCACTGTAACCATAGCAACCACAGCTTGTGCTGTTGGACAACAAAAATAATCATCCTGTGAAACAAGTCAAAGTCAAACGAGTGAGACCAGCATCGAGGTGAACGTTGTCTCACTGAAAAGGAGATATTTAGGTGCTCTGCAGTCAGATAGCACGACCAGAGTGAGTACAAGAACATTTCACAAAACAAAGTGACAGATTTTCGAATTTTATTGTGGAATCCTGCCACACGAGCACAAAAAATGTATGCAGCAAGGGATAAAATATCCCTGTCGAAAATATCCCCCACTGAAGGGTTAGTGGCTGAATACCTAACTAACAAGACGAGTTTTCCAGCTAAAGTTGGCAGGCCATATATCAATGTCATATATTCAAGCAAACTCCATTTGAGTCCATGTCAAGACTAGCTGCACTACATGCTCAAATGCTCATGCACCTATTTACCCAATGTTTCTTCTAAAATCTAGGGTTTCCACTAAGTGTTCGGATGTTGCTGTGAGCTTTTGATAGCATTCAGACACTGAAGTATTAGTGAGGTCAGGTACCAATGGTGATGTTGGATGATTAGCTTTGAATTGCAAATGCCACTCCAACTCATCCCAAAGGTAATGGATGGTACTCCATCACTCCTAGGTACACAGGGCTCAAATTAGCATAGTCTGTTGATTTCGCATGCTGACACTTAAACTGGCTAGCAAACTGGATTCTTGGAAAAATCAAGTCGCAGCTAAACTGCTCTCATGTGCAACAGAAACACTTCCCAAATGGAGCATTTAATTTCAGTGCATCGGGAGATAAAAACTGTGGGAACATTATTAATTTTGTAAACTGTGTAGGCGTGATTAAACAGCGCAGCATTTGTCATTTAAATGCTGATCAGGGTGAAAAGCAGGCTCCCACAAAACAGCGCGGCACTCAGGACAAAGTAAACACACACATGCTCAGATTTTTAAAATATTGTTATTGGATGATAAATATCTGTTTTTAACAGATTCTACAGGTTTCTCATCACCCGTCTTCTTATTTTAATTAGCGTCAGGTTGGCAGGTATTATTTCCCCCTATAATTCTCAGATTGGTCGTACTGTCCTACTTTGGTACTCATATTGCATGTAACTGTAGGATACCACAGCAATATTAGTGGAAGGCTTTTGACAGACAATAAAGGAAAAGTGATTGACAGATGAGAGTGATCTCATCTGTCAATATAAAGACCTGTGGTCTTTATAACTTTAGTGGACGCCAAGGTGAAGGTTCAACCATCAGTGGCACACATGATGTCTGGATCACAAGTCTGACTCTCACACACGCGTGTGTGTACTCTCGAAGAGCGAGGGCCGCAGTTGCACAACAGTACATGACAGGGCAGGTGACACAAAGGGACATTTAACCGGGCACCATGGCAACAGAGGTCAGAGGTGATGTAGACTGAGAGAAGGCAGTGCAAGGAAATGATGATGATGAGCTATAAGTGAGAGTGTGTGTGGGTGGGTGTGTGTGTAGGCTGAAAATGTTCTACCCCTTGAGAAACTATATGACTATTTGGCGGCATAAGAAGATAATGACCTTCCATGAGTTTTATTCTTTTATTCTCCATGAGTGGGGTAATAAGAAACAGTGCAATTATTCTTTGCATGGCAATTAAAATATTGATCATTGCTTTGCAGCACTTATGAAGAAATGTACACAAAGCATAAGAATATTGTAGATCTGTTGCATTACTGTATACTCTCTTAAGAAAGAAAGAACTACGAAGAACTATGTTCTGGTCAAATGTTTAAGTTTAAAGAACAAGTTTAAAGAACCTCCACATCATGTAAAGGTTCTTTATCAATTAATGTGTTTTTCTTAGAACCTTTACATCCTTTACATGGAGGGCTGGTGTAGTTTGGAAGTTCCCCTATTGAAACACACCCATTAAACCTGGCAGTTGAGAGATTCATTAATCAGGTATATTTAAGCAGGTGAATTACAAAACTGTGCTGGACATCGGCCCACCAGAACTGAAGATGTGCATCCATGATTTACATTATGTGAACCATCATTTATTTACTCACTTTTTAAAAAACTGTCAGTTGAAAGATTATTTGGGGAACCAATAAAACCAAAAGAACCCTTCTGGGATTTGCATGTCTAAGAGTGTTGCGATTAGATATCATACACAATCTCACCCATCATGTACACTCTCAGAAATAAGTGTAGTACCAAAAAAAGGTAATAGTAGCAGAACCCTTTTTTGAAACTTTAATTTTTTTTCTAAGGAACTGTATGCAACACACTGTATATACCATTTCAGATGTTCTCTTCTGTGATGGCATATACACACCATCATACACTGCATGGACAAAATCATTGGGACGCCTGACCATTTTGGAGTGTTTCTGTGGGAATTTGTGCCCATTCATTCTGTAGAGCATTTATAAGGTCAGGCACTGATGTTGGACGAAAATGCCTGGCTCACAATCTCCATTCCAGTTCATCCCAAAGGTGTTGGATGGGGCTGAGGTCAGGGCTCAGTGCAGGCCAGTCAAGTTCTTCCACACCGAACTCATCCAACTATGTCTTTAGGAACCTTCCTTTGTGGTCATGCTGGAATAGAAAAGGTTCTTCCCAAACTGGGTCCACAAAGTTGGAAGCAAAATCTCTTGGTATGCTGAAGCACTAAGATTGCCCTTCAGTGGAAGTAAGAGGCCTAGCCTAAACTCTGAAAAACAGGTGTGTCCCAATACTTTTGTCCATATAGTGCAGATGAGAATCATTTAACCATGCCAAGAACCATTTATGCCTTCAAAGTGTGCTCATGGTTCCACAAAGAACCACTGCATTTACTAAAGAACCCTTGAAGAACAGTCTTTAAAGGTGTAGATAAAAATCATAATAGTCCAGTCAAAGCTGTGAAAAATGTAATAGTCCAGTCAAAGCTGTGAGGTATGTGTTATTTACTTGTGAAATAAAAGTAAGAGATCTCCAATAGTGCAGACACCAAACTAAACAGCTCAAAAACATTCTAACATATTAACGTCTGGAGGGAATGAATAAATGTGTTTGGAAGGAGCCCAGCTTCCATTCTGAAATGCTTTCTCCTGAGCTGAGGTTTAATATAAGCCTATAAAGACAGATGCACAAGACAGGAGAGATTGCTCTCCTCTATTTCCCTCTCCTTTGCTCTAGAACAGGGTTGAAACTGTGTCCTGGTGCCTCACTCCTATACCTCTCTCTCCCTGGCTCCCCAAAGGTTCTCTGTTGGTTAGCAACCCACGCGTCTGATATCTGTTTAAAAAACATCAAAGTACATTATTTAACAAGCATGTTCATGAGGCAGTGAGAGAGAGCGATGGAGAGAGACGTGTGCGCTCTGAAAATTCCACAGAACCTCTTTTGAAGGGAGAGGACCGAATAAATCTTGCAAAATAGAGAAACTCTTTTTTAACTTAATCTGGAGTTCTCTAAGATCCAGTGAGAAATAGGTTTCTGCGGGTGCACTTTCACTCACTCAGGCTGCTAATAACAGCCTCTCCACTCACTGAGCCTCTGGATGCGCTAAGTAGATATGACGAGCCAGTGTGCTGTGAACATGGCAAGGTGCCATGACGTTTTAATGATATAGCGGATAGTTCAGGGCAGCAGTTCTGATCTGAAAATGCCCTTCTGATTGGCATACACTAAGAAAAAATAAAAATGCCAAATAGGGTCTCAGGAGCAACACTGTAGAATAACAACTTTGGTTCCTTGAAGAACTTTTTAGTGGCGAGGGCCATTTGAGCTAGTTTATGCTTAAAACAATGTTAAGATAATGTTAAGATTCAATAGCAATCAACAGCTTTTCCTAGAACTGTACATCCAACCCGCTTAGGAACCTTTATTTTCAAAAATGTAGTTGTAAGTAGAGCTCTCGTCAAGACAACCTTTGTCGAGTCCAAGACTGGTCAAAACTGCATTTAAAGGGGCCTGATTGGGCATGTGTTTAGATAAAATATTGCAGGTCAAAAAAAAGATTTGTGTAATTTTTGCAGAAAAAATCACAGGTGATATATATATATATATATCAATATAAAATATTTAGAGCTAGTTTCATTTTCATTATCACACACACTTAATATAACTACATAGAGTTTATTTAAAGTTATAGAAATGAAACCACTCTCCCCCCCACTGGCCTGTTACTCCAGCTGTGGGGAAGGGACTGGCTGTTGAGCTTGGCACTCATCACTTTAGATTTGATACGTAACCTGCTTTCAGTTTAACCCTCAGAACGCAAACACCACCAATACGTGCCAGAAGCGTAACAAATAGTAAATTGTCCTCATATGGCAAAACAACTCCTTATATAGCAATGTTCTTCCATGTGTGGATGTTGTGTTGATACTAAAGGTGTCAGACCAAAGTTATTTTAATTTAAAAAGCATGTAATAATAGCCGCTATGGGGGGTTTTAAAACGATGTCACATGCAAATGGTCATTAAGAACAAAAATATCCACATTTCTTTTTATTTAGGACTTAGAAACAAATGGAAATAACACAAGATCTCGGAAAACGAGAGAACTTTCAGGATAGTCTCCGCCCACAAGGGGGTGGGGAAAACCCCCAGAGGGAGGGGGGGTCCAGAGAGCGGCTGAGCGGCAGCGCGCCTATTGAAAGAGCAGCAAACAGAGAGCAAACACCAGTTTTAGACTGTTTTACACCATTTACACCAGATTTTACTAACATGTTCTGAGGTCTAAGATTTAACATCACTATGCACCAATTCTGTACAATAATGCTCAAATCGGCTCACACATCATTTCATTATTTTAGAGTTTCCAGTTCTGTCTTTCAAAAACACTAACACATCCAACACTACAGCTCCAACAACCTTCTGGTCTGCAGCACTTGACTGTTTGACCTCGGTGTGTTGTGTTTTGGGAGCTGGAAACATTTTCAGTGGATTTATTAATGTTAACGCTGACCCAGCCCTAATGCATGGTCTGACCATTAACATTGCTCGAAAATAGACTGTAGTTACATTGAATGCTCTTAAGCAAACCAGTTATTATGTGACGGGGACAAATACAGAGGTGGCGATAATTCCCAGTCAGCACTGACTTGTTTTTCAAACTGTGTGAAAGAAGTGGGTTTTTTTTTTGCATGCTGCTGAACAAGACAATCTGTAGCAGGTAAAAAAGCACAAAAGCATTTGTAGGCTATGGTGGTGGATGTGTGGGTGTAAGCCTTAATAAAGATGCTGAGGGAACTGTCTCAAGTGCCGCTACATATCTCAGTGCATCAGGGGTGTAATGATCCACATGTTTTCAAGTTTAGTGTGACTTTATATTGCAGTTTAATTTCTTATAGTTTGTGTTAAAAATGGATATGTCCAAGTAGACAAATGCACAGACAAAAGACAATGATTTGATCACAATAACGTTTACTGTGCAAAACCATCAAAACTAATCATTCAGATTAACATCACCACGCATAGTTCACACAGTTCACTGCCTATGTTATGAAAATAGGGTAACCACTTTTTTTGTGTTTTACTTAAAGATAACATAATAGAACATAATGAACCTAATGTTCAATTACAACAGCACGCATCAGTAGCTTATAATGAGGCTCAGGCTTTGACCAGAGCCATGGGGAGTGGGAGCATTGTGTGCTCAATATGCACATATATAAACATTACATTTATATTTTTATATACATGCTATTATCCATAACGGTTTAAAATGTTATGTTAGGAGTTAGCGTAAGGAGCTATAGAAAAGTACCTGGAATATCAGTCATGCTAACATTCGTGAATGAATAGGGGGGTGTCCTCCAGATGTGTTATCCATTGTAGAGACTTTAAATGAACAAATAGAGCAGAAAAGTACACCAAATGGACAAATTTATTGGGATGCCTGACACCAAGAGGGACTTTAATGACATTGCATTCAAATACATAGACTTTCATATGAAGTTGCCCCCCCACCTTTGCAGCTGTAACAGCTTCCACTCTTCTTGAAAGGTTTTCCACAAGGTTTTGGAGTTTCCGTGGGAATTTGTGCCCATTCATTCTGTAGAGCATTTATGAGGTCAGGCACTGATGTCGGACGAGAAGGCCTGGCTCGCAATCTCCGTTCCAGTTCATCCCAAAGGTGTTGGATGGGGCTGAGGTCAGGGCTCCGTGCAGTCCAGTCAAGACACAACAGGAATGTCACAATGAATTGTGACACTGTGATGCAAAAATGTGAAAATGCACAGAAAACTGAATAATCAAATTGTGAATTAGTATCATCAAACAAACCAAATCATAGGCTGAGTGTATTTTTTACACCGCAATTTGACTGCAGGTTTAATGACAGCGAAGGAGGCACCCTTGAAAGAGTTTTAAACTTGGATGCACCATTTTTTCGATATTGTTTTGCACTTACACCCTTACAGCGCAAACAGAGCGAGCATCTGCATGCATACTATTAATTTGACTGTACATTATCTAATCTCCAGATGGAATGATAGCTGTTCATCTCCACAGTAACCATCCACTCCCCTGGCAATTATGCAAGGCATAGTGCACCATTATACCAGCACAATTAACTGCACAGCATACCTATGCTGCCTCCAGAGCTTACTGAAAAGCCCACAAGCCACATGAAAACTGGGCTAAACAATGTTTTACATTTATTCTGCTTTTGCCCCCCTCCTCTTTAGATGTTTAAACCACGAGCATCTATTTATGGTCCCACACTTCAGTTCCTCATTCTAAAATCTACATAACAGCACTGCACGGTATACTCTTGGTTAATATTTATTGTAACCTTTACGTTTCTTATATAATGGAGATTGTAACATGCAAACAAGCTCTCAAACCAAAGACAGTGTTTTTTTAACGAGTTCTACAAACTCATCATAGGTCCAAATGAAGGTTTCCATGGCTGTTTTAATGGAACACGATTGATTTACCTGTGTATTAATCTAAAGGCATATCACATTTACCTACATCTACACATACACATAAATATTATTCTTGTAGTACTTATCAAGTAATTAATAGTAAATACTGTATAATAAGTTTTGGAATCTTTAAACCTTTAGTATCTTCATAGATGTATCTTCATAATTTTGACTGTAATTACATTCATCATATGCTCTAATTCACCACAATCTCAGTCTTTCAGTATTAACACATATTCAGTTCTTAATGTAAATCCATAAAAAACTCAAAATCAGATTTTTTCTCTCATTTTTGCTGAAAAAAAACCCCCAACAAAAATAGAGAACAAAACTACTTGAAGTAAAAATATATCAAATCAACCATTTTATGAAGTCACTGGAAGCCCCTATTGTCTAAATAGACCATTTATGGCCATTTATCTCATCACTGTCAGAAGACATTTTTAGTTTGTATTGTCACTGGTTATGTGTATTGCTTTATAGCTGTATAGAACAACATCACACCCCAGCTGTGTCTTAAGTGTCTCACCCTGGACATGTCTTATTTTAGCACCCATTAAGAAAAAATTTTTGTTTTTGTAAAACCTAACTTGAAATATTTCGAAAGGTTTGCTGGAATTCACTAGTTGCATTTCAACCTGATGCTGCTCTGTCAGCCGTCACCTTTTGAAAACAAAACGCTGGCAGTGTAGGAGGGTCTCTAAAGCTATTTCCTTGCTTTGATCGGATATGCTGAACAGTGTATTTTATCCTCTAATTATCTTCGGAGACAAAAACAACAACAAAAAAGTTTCAAAAATGACTGCTCAATGTGTTCTCAATACACTGTGATCTCATGGGCAGGCATTACAGCTGACCCTGCAGATGAGGTGTAGATCAAGCCAGGATTTCACAGGGATGTATGACACTCCGTGCTATATATGGCGTAGTGTCAGAAAGTTCAGCTTCTCTAGTTTAATGTGACTTGGGTAGGAAACAGCACACAGTCACCCCAGACGAGCTCCAAATATTCTAAACAAGAACACAGTGAACACAGTTCCGTATGTTTTTGTGTTGTTGTTGCCTGAAGCCTTTTGCTCTTGAAGTGTCACAAATGTGAGAGGTAGCAGCAGAAATTGCTCATTGCACCTTTAAAGTTGTCTTTCTCTGTACCTGATTATCAGACATCAGTCAGTGCTGCATGTGACAGATCTGAGGTCTACGAGGAGGAGGAGGATCTTTAGTCTGTTCTCACAATATTGCTGCTAATTACAAAAAGAAGAAGAGAAGAGAAAGCAGGATCTGTTTCTTTTGCCCTTTTCTTACTGCTCTGAGCTTAATCACTCTCTCAAAGCCCCATGACTATAGTCCATGTCACCTACCTATGTGTGTGTGTGTATGTATGTGTGTGTGTGTGTGTGTGTGTGTGTGTGAATCGAAAGCAAGCTGAGGCAAAGGCAAAGGCAAAAGCAAGATGAGCTTTCATAATCTTCCCCTCCAAAGACAAGTCACCTCTATATAATGAGTTAAGCCCCCTTTCACAAGAATAATTAGTCTCAATGAGAGGGGAAGCAAGAGCGAGACAGAGGAGGGTAAATTAGTAAGAAGCCTACTAGGCCCATGCACAGACATCCTGGGGAGAAAGGGGGAAAAGTGCACCTTCAGTGTGAAGGAGTTTTAATGTAATGTAATTTAATGGCAGGGTTTCATGTGAGAGTGTACTTCATCAGAGTAAGGAGCAGGACTCCAGTTCTCCATGTGTGAGGTGGCATTATGCACTGCACTGTCCAGCAGTTCTGATTAAGTTACAGCTCTCTTTCAGTAGGTCCACAATGCCTTGCATTAATCAGTCATTTGAAATGCAATAAAAATATTATTATTATTAGTAGTAGTAGTGGTAGTAGTAGTAGCAGTAGTAGTAGTAGTAGTAATAGTATTATTATTAGTAGTAGTAGTATTAATAATAGTAGTAGTAGTAGTAATAGTAGTAGTAGTAGTGTTGTTACTGTTGTTGTTGTTTTTGTTGACAAATGATTTTTGTTAAATAATATGATGCCAGTAAATCTTGCATTAAATTGCCATCTAGATTTTACAGAATGTATCATTTAAGCATCAATTTACATCTTAATGATTTCAGTCCATTGTAATAAACTATTGTGATATTATAATATACTGTGACAAATAACTTTAAAATAGAAACCATGTTTCAGAATATCAATTTTGTTAATTAATTAAATAGTTCAGAAATAAAATTCTCTTATCAACTAATTTCCAACAAAATGTCTAAAATCACTATAGCTAGGGAGCTAAAACTGATGCTAGACAGTCAGCGAAACACTGCTGAAAAACATCATGTTTTTTTATGTTGAAAATCTAACAATTTCATATATTTTGGCAATATACCACAAGGGTCTCCAGGGATTTCTGACTCTTAAGATCTAAATTTACAATTTCACTTAAAAAGAAAAACAATATTTTTCCCCTCTCAGAACCAAATGCATGTCACTCCACAATCCCAACAATCATTTTTTTGTTGTTGTTGACAGTTTTTTTTTCTTTTGACACTCAAAATGTTTCTGGGGAATAAATTCCCAGGGATGCGGTGTTCCAGATCACATTTCATAATTAATTAGCCCATATTTATTCACTTAAAGTGCCGAGATTAGATTGACCTCATAATTTCATCATGTGAGAAAATTAGGAGGGGAGTGGGGGTCTTCTTCCCTAAAGTTACCCTACAATGATTTTTTTTTTACTGTACATCTTCAGCATTTACAAAAATAATCTATCTGAAAAGGAATATGAAGAACAAATCAAACAATTGGCTGAATAATATAAGACGATAGCATAATAGAATAATATCCAATCATCTACTTGTTACTACGGAGTTACTATACACAGGTTACTATGTAGGCTCTATTTTTTTAACAGTCATATAGTGTCATATTTTCCACCCCTAACTAAAAGTGGTGTGGTCATCGCCTAGTGGGTAAAACACTTGCCTGTGAATGTGATGACCACAAAGTTGCAGGTTCAAACCCCCCCACTTTCTACCATTGTGTCCTTGAGCAAGACACTGAACCCTCAGTTGCTCCAGGGGGACTGTCCCTGTAACTAATGATTGTAAGTTGCTCTGGATAAGAGTGTCTACCAAATGCCACTTTATAAAGTAGTGTATGCATGCATGCCTGTGTGAGTGCATGAGTTATTTGGAATACAATGGGAACCAGGCATGAACAATATGGAAAAGATATTACTACATATCCATTTGTTATCATGTAATGTTGTAAAATGCAATTTGCACGTCTAGTTCTTCTTTTTTCAAATGATTTCACATGATTCCTTTTTCAAATGGTCTATAGAACCATACCTATTTCGACACTGAACAAAATAAGCTGACAGACAAAACAAGAAGATTGCGTGGATTTAGATTACAATACAGATAGATGGGAAAGATAGGGGAGAGGTGTAAGAGAAGTGTATGACCCCACTTAGCTTAGCTCAGCAGACACTCACATACACACACACACACACACACACACACACACACATACACGCGCACACACAAACGCACACACGCACACGCACACACACACACACATACACATACACACACACACACACGCACACACAAACACATACAAACTCACAGACAGACAGACAGATAGACACACACACACAAGACACACACACGCACAGCATGTGGTGCATCTCAAAGACTCAGTGGAAAACACACTGTGGCATGCTAATGAGATAAGTATAAAAGATAAGAGCCAGGCTTACTCATAACTTCCTCCTCCCTAAGGGAGCAATCGTAGGGAGAAAGAGAGGGAGGGAGTGAGTGAAGGAGAGAAGGAGTCAAGTTGACCCCACTTAGCTCCACCAACTGAAAGCATTCCTCTGTGAAACAGGGACCTACCTCCTAACTGTGTGCTTCACATCCTAAGTTGTCCTGCGCACACACACACACACACACACACATAAATTTGCATTCCTGTATTTGAGAGGTATTTTCTTAGGATGCTCTGTTGACTATGAGAACTATGAATTGTGATCCAAACTAGGATTGTCTGGGCTGTTATAATTACTATGTGAATTAGTGATAATTAACACTTTACTGGAGGTGATTCTGATACCAAAAATCAAAACATTGTTTTATGTAAACATTTAATATTAATTCATGTGAACATTCTTACATTGACCTATTTACATATTTACATTCATTTATGTGAGCATTTGCATTACTTTGTGAAATCATTTACATTGTTTTTACATTGTTATACCTAGTTATGTTATGTATTTTTTTTTTAAAGATTTAAGCATGTGCTTTATTTCATAGAAATATTTGTTAATTTATGGTTTTTCATTGATTACTGTAATGTTAAAATGTATAGTCATTTATGTAAACATTTACTTTACTTTATGTAAACATTTATATTATCTATAAAATCATTTACACTATTTTCCAGACTTCTGTAGCCACTAACAGTGGTAACTGATAAACAGTGTCAGAGGTGTTATCCACTATGCTGTGGAGAAGTGACTACTTATGTGAAGAGGTTTGGGTGACTAGTCACGGGTCTGAGCTAAATATAAGATGCTTAGTTACTGGTTGTAATATATCTGTCAGATAATAACCTTTACATTCCCTATGTTACTCTGGATAGTGTACCATTTATATACTGTGCACCCCTAGTATTTTTTTTTGTTTGTTTCATTGTAGCTGAATACTGCTGTGCTACACCTAAACCAGATGCTAACCTTAACCTCAGGAAACAAAAGCAAAATTGTTTCAGAACTTCTACACACTCACGATCGAGGTAGGGAGAGTAACTCTCCAAGCTACCATTAGGCAAAGTCTAATGTACCAACTGACAATTCATCCATCAGTGTAGTATTCAGACACGTCCCTTTGTTCCTTCCTCAAGTCAATCCATCACTGCGAGTTAAATTAATGAGGAGAATCCCTGGCTTGTTTTGAAACAATGCCTTAACGTCGTCACCGCTCGGACCCAATGGCTCCGTGGTATTAAATGCGGCTAATGACTCCAAATACGTCCCTTATATGAGAAAGAGAGGGAGCGCAGCATTTGCATTTTGCCTTTAATTCATTTAGCAGATGCTCTAATTTGCCGTGACTCATAAGTCTGAAGGCATCCGGGGCACAGAAAAATACGGCTGGGGAGTGCTCCGGTTCAGCACACAAGAAATACGGCCAAAAAGCGAAAACAAATCATTTGTCTGAGTGTCTGAAGGGAGTGTGGAGCTCTGGCTGAGAAGATGAGCTCCAGCACTGTCCAATTTAGGAGGAGCAAGAGGAAAAGAGCTGACCATTACTGTGTTAGTAATGTACTGTAGGAGTCGTGTACTATGACTGTAAGGGAGGCTTTACAAGAGACTATGAAGTGCTTTGCTAGTTACACACTGTAGTAGTAAACAGTATTATTAGTAATATAGTGTGATAAAAATGCTCAGCTTAAACGATACAAGCATAACACCAACAAGCCACTACCATGTCAGTGTTACTGTTGTGATGAGAATGATCCACCACCCAAATAATACCTGCTCTCTGTGGTTCAGTGAGGGAGTTTGACCACTGATGAATGGGATAAAGTGGGCTAATAAATGATGCAGAGAAACAGATGGAGTATAGCTTGTAACTGTAAACTATAAATGCACCTCTACGGTCAGTGAAGCTGATAAAATGGACAATGAGAGTAGATACAATCCAAGCGTTTCTTTTAAAGCTGTGTATTTTCTTTTAAGCACTGTAAACGTGGTTAAAGTGGAAACCTTTTTCAAAACCCAATAATGGAAATGTAAACAGAGTCATTCGGAGTGCTCTGATGTGAAATCAGATTTCTTTACGAGAGTGATAGGAACCGGTTCTATGCTCTGTATGTTTGTACATCTCTACATATATATTTTTAGTCAAAACGGTGTGTCACAAAACTATCATAAACTATCATCAGGGGGCATATTTGAAGCCATTTTCTATAGTAACTTTCTGCAAGGTAGATGTTAGAGGCATTAAGGTTCTTGAATGTCTGGTACCTATCACCTGTAAACAATTCTGAGCCAGTAAAATTAAAATCAACAATTAAAATCAATTATACATGCATGTAGACCTTTTTCTTATTTTTTGTAAAAAACACACACGCACACTTTATATATATATATATATATATATATATATATAAATATATTGTGTGTGTGTGTGTGTGTGTTCTTGTATTTTCATTTCTTGTATTTTCCATCCTTGACCAATTCGCTCCTGACCGCCACAGACTCCAGTAGTGCAGCTGGAGAGGAAAACCAATGAAAGGCTAGAGTTAAGTATCAGTTGAGCCAGTGGGTTTTGAAGGGATGATTCAGGATCTGCTCAGGTGAACTCCTTCTCATATTCTATCTCTCTCTCTCTCACTCGCTCCCTCTCTCTCTCTCTCTCTCTCTTTTATTGTATTTGACTGAAAAGTACACCTTCAAAGTTCAGTCTTAGAAACTAGATGCATTTTCTCCTTCTCATAATCCAAATAGCCCCAGTTACAGATTTACACTCCTCAGTCCATAAAACCTTCATTAGGAGATCTATTTTCTCTATGTCTTTTAACATTTTCTGACCTTTAGTTTCAGAAACTCCTGTTTTTTTCATATTTTTCTTTGACTCTGCACTTGCTTGTGCAACTGGAGGATTTAATCTCCTATAAGATAATCTAATTTAATAGTCTAATCGCCTCTGAAATCTCTCTGCTTTAGCCATTTTAGGGAAAGACATGCGAGGCAGCTGAGGTGTGTGTGGGTAGTTGTTTGTGCGGATGTCTTTTTGAAGGGTAACAGAATGTGAGTGTTTTGGGAGCAGATTTTGTTGGGAGGACACAGCTGTAACTGGTTGGGTTTAGACTGGAAGTAGCAGCAGGGTGCTCAGAAGGAATAGACAAATCGCATACAGGTTTGACATAATTAGTGTTGAAGTTTTTGTGCAAGCTTCTGATAAATGTGTTTTCTGGATTTTTCGAACACTGAAAAATATTTAACTTCCACTTAATGGTCGTTCTAACTGGAAATGAAAGGCAGGGTGATATCTGACCTTTGTGCAGTTGGCTATAGTGGTCTGTACGGGGAATTATTTTTATAACAGTACATTTCAAAACATAAGAGCCGAAAGCTTAGGTGAAGGTTAGGGTTGGGTTTAGTGTAGCCCAGACAATGACAGACGACAATGGAAATCTCCTACAAAGACAGAAATACTGCATGTATGTGTGTGTGTGTGTGTGTGTGTGTGTGTGTGTGTGTAGGTGTGTGTGTGTGTGTGTGTATGTGTGTGTGAGTTTTGCCCGGCCGGTAATGATGAGCAGATGGTGAAGCGCGCCGATGACCGGACACTCTCTCAGAGCGCGCAGGACATCTGCTCTGTGGACACACACACACACACACAAACACACACTTACACACACACACTCCTCAAGCCAGTGGTCACTCCTCCAGCCAGTGCTATTTAAACCAGTACCAAAACCAGCCTGGTCCGTCCACTCTCACTAATAAACATTTACATTATGAAGCTGCTATAACGCTGCTGTGTGGACAATAATGCGAATTGCACATCGTTTTTTTTCATTATTCCTCTTTTCCTACTGCACTCCTAATTTCACCTTAACTCCCGGGGAAGAGGCCCGGCATGTTGGAGACGCTTTACTACTCCAGAGCCTGCAAATCTCCCAGACGATTAAGGAAGTATTAAACAGAGGAGGAGGAGGAGGAGGAGGAGGAGAAGGGGGGGGGGCTGTGTGGGTGGGGGGGCTGGGTGGGGTTTAAGAAAGAAGATTTTTTTTTCCTTTTGTTGCACTGAGGGAGGTGCCGTCTGTCACTCCTTCGCTCCTCCTCACTAAGGGGGCTCAGGGGGTCCGGGACGGGTCCGGCTGAGAGGAGAGGGGTGCTGTTTGAGCTTGTGTCCGCCAGAGAGAGACAGTGAGGCGGCTCTGCTCTTCCCAGGCGAGGTGATCGAGCAGCAGCAGTGGAGCCAGCAGCAGACCACGAGCAGAGAGCCAGAGAGAAGGATAGAGAGAGAGAGAGAGGAGCAAACTCCCTGCATGCAGCCCCACGGATCGCAATAACCATCGCTTTTTTTTTTACACCGAGCAGCTCGTTCGAGGAGGGCGGAATTTAAACCATGTCCCGGAGAGGAGGTGCGATGCTGCTGGCGCTCCTCGCCTCTTTACAGGTAAAAGAAAACGTTTTGTGATGTGACTGCTCTGGACGAGGCTTGGAGACGATGCAAATGCACGTTTGAACGAGTTGGCTCCGTATTCTCCTGCGTCCTAATCGATTTTTATTCCCTTTCCACCTCTAATGGTGCAGCCGTGGAGCATGCACCGTTTGGAAACGATGGAAAGGGAAAATGGAGCAACTTCAGCTCCGTGTCTGAATGTAATGCATGTTCTCGGTTGAATGGTGGGCTTGTGGAGCTCCTAGCCTGGCCTGTCGTGGTGCAAGTGAGGGTCCTCAGGCAGGGCGATGCAGGCTCGTGTCCTCACTGCCACTGGTGTGTCCTCACATGGGCTTTTTTTTTTTTTTTTTTTTTAAAGAAAAAAAAAACCACGCAGTCGCTCCGAGCAAGCTGTGTTAATCTGTGTTGGTGTTTTAGGTGGTCATGCTTGTTTATAAAAGCGATGCTTTAAGCGTCCAGGTTTGTGTCATCGTGCTGGAAATGTCCGAGCTAGGGGGGTGCAGTGCTGTAACCGTCCCGTGCTGGAGGGGGTTGGGGGAGAGGTGGGGGGTGGCAGTTAGCGATGGATGCGGATTTTCAAACCTCAAGCTTTTTGCCATCTAAACACCAAAGTTGCCCCGGTCAAACAAGGAGAGGTTCGTGAAGAGCCAAACAGAAAGAGGCTCGGGAGAGTGAAAGACTTGCCGTCCTGCACAGAACATATAATAAAATGGTAGTAATAACAGTAATCATGAATAAAAGAAAGCCTACAGGCAGTGTGCATAAGCCCTAAAGGTGAAAAATTAGAGAATCAGCAGGGGCTGTGTGCTGTGAGACTGACTAATAGGAAGTGTCCCTCAGAGATGAACGGGGGGCACAGAGAAACGAGGCGTGCCGCTGGGTCTGGGCTCCACTGCTCTCTCAATTGGTGGCATCTGCCCGTTACAGTGGTCTAGCCCCCTCATCCAAACGAAAACTCAACAGAGCATCAGCCAGAGAGGGACAGGGAGCTTTGTGCATGTGGCCAAAAGTGTGTGTTCTGCACCCCAGGCTGGATTGTCTTTGAGTGGGTTTACACAGCCAAGCTAGAAGAGAATTAGAGAAATTAATTTGCCTTTAAACCCAAAGGTTTCTGCTGGTGACTGCTTTTATATATATATATACATATATATGTA
>JBBPCZ010000163.1:10061155-10080464 GCA_037974445.1 Brycinus macrolepidotus | reverse complement strand
GCCGATACCGATAGTTTGGAAAATGCCTAATATCGGCCGATAATATCGGCCTGCCGATAAATCGGTTGGGCTCTAGTTAGTATCAACATCAGCTGAGGTTTCAATGTGAGTATTGGAGGAGAAAAAGTGGTAATTGTGCCGTTTCAGTTTTCCACACCTCAGTCTTTAGCAGCGTAATCATAATAATAGTATTTTCTTGACATCATGCAGCTGTTCACTAATTACACTAATTCATATCTTCACCCAGATGTTGCTGATGGGCCTACCATAAAATAAATGGGGCTCAAAATCAGGTCCTGGGTCAATTAGGGTCAATTATAAAATGAATGAACAGAATGTAAAGATGGCAGTGGGCTCCTGCTGGTGCTTTCATTTTGTATTTATCCAGTCTACTGTGAGGTTTGTAGAAGGGCACTTTTTTCGCCCCTCTCAGCTGTGTATGTGTGCGTTTGTGTTACGTTTCTTTCAGGTGGAATAAGCGCGTCGCTCATGTCGTTTGGCCCTTTCTGACCCAGACTCAGAGATGAGAGCCCTGATGGAGCTTCTAGCCTGGGGCTGTTTGGGTAGATCTATAGCAGACAGTGGCAAGGATTAGCTCTGAACACAAGGATGAGCTTGCGTGCTCATTAAAGAGTGTGTGTGTGTGTGTGTGTGTGTTTGTGTGGGAGAGAGAAGGTGCAGGTTTGAGCCCCTGCCTAATACTCCTCATCTCAGAGCTACAGCTGTTTCTCATCCACAGGCCTGATCCGAGATAGTGTTATATTTGGAAAAAGTGTGTAGTGGGACTTGGCTAACGTTAGCTGCTAAATATTTTCTTTCTTTTTTTTTTTTAACTGAGATAAGTGCTTTGCTCGAGATCAAACACCGGCGCTGTGTTTGCACTTAGTAATGAATTATATTAGACGTGAGCAAGGCGGTGAATGCTTGGCGGTTCTGGCTCGTTTTAGATCCAGCCATGTTGTGGTTCTGGCACTGCTGCAGCGTCCGGACTGCCAAAGGAGACTGGAATGCTGACCCAGTAATGCATTAAACAAACAAAAGCCCAAGACACACACACACACACACACACGCGCGCACACGCACACTCAGACATGCACTCGCACACTCTCGCGCTCTCTCTTTCTTTCTCTGTCTTTCTCTTCCTCTCTCTCTCTCTCTCTCTCTCTCTCTCTCTCTCTCTCTCTCTCTCTCTGTCTCTCTCTCCCTGCTTAAGCCTCTTTTGAGTGTTAAAGGATTATTATGGGATGTGCTGGTGTCATGGTGACTGTCGGTGTGTTCTCTCAGGCTTTTTTATTGTTAGAGGTCACTCTAATTCCTCTCTCACTTCGAGAGTGCGTGTGTGTATATGTATGTGTGACAAAGAGGGAGAGAGAGAGAGAGAGAGAGAGAGAGAGAGAGACAACAAGTGGTGGACTGTTCAGTGTTCAGCTTTCATGTTTCTGCAAGCTTTGCACTTTTTTTGAAATAATACACAAACACACACACTTCCTTTAAATTAATATGTGTGTGATTGCCCTGGTTTCCGTAGTATGATGGAACACGCACTGCTGTGCTGAACGTATTTAGCTATAAATAAGAGAGAGAGAGAGAGATGATGTGGAATGCGTTTAACAACCCACAATGAGTGTGTAACAACAGCCACACACAAGTACTATGAAGTCATTTCAGCCATAATTAACATAGTAAAAGCCTTAATTTCAGGAAACTCCTAATCGTGTTGTGTGTGTGTCTGGTTGTATATTCTTATCAGAGTGTGGTCATTGCCAGAACTCCACAGGACCGCGCGCGCTATCTCATGGCCATCTCTCTTTCTCTCTCTTTCTCTCTCTCTCTCATGAATGAAGGCGGTTTTGTGTTTTTGCCCTCTAAAACAGAACAGGGTGACCGCTGGAGAAGAGAGCCTGTGGTCAGAAAGCAAACTCTCATACTCAGCACATACACACACACAGATACACACACACACACACACACACACACACACACACACACACACACACACAAACACAAGCCTGACCACAGAAGTCAGGCACACAAAGGTCAGACTGTGCTGACTCCAGAGTGTGTGTGTACACGCACACACACACACACCACACACACACACAGACACACACACAGACACACGCACACACACACACACATATATATATATATATGGATATAGATATACGCACAAGAACGCATGTGTGTGTGTGTGTGTGTGTGTGTGTGTGTGTGTGTGTTCTTGGATGTACACAGCCTTGTTGCAAGAATGCGGGGGTGAGTTGGCTACAGCAGAGCCTGGTTTCAATCACTGGGGCTGATGAGAGAGGTCGAGCGAGGTATGAAGAAAGATAAGAGAGATAGTGGTCAGGGGTTGGTGAAGGGAGGAGAATTCTGTCCACCAGCAATGCAAAGAATTCGAGGAGAGAGAGAGAGAAGAGTACAGAAAAGGTAAAGAGTGGACGGATAAAAGTAGTGGTTGGAGGACTGTGTGTGAAGTGTGTGTGTATCCGTGTGTGTGTGTGTGTGTCTGCAGAGCGGCTGTCATGTTCATGGTTTATTTTAAGCTGTACCAAATCTCTCAGTGCCTTAGTATGTGGAGGCAAAATACTATGCACCCTCATCTGTGTATGTGTGTGTGTGTAAGCGCGTGTGTGTATGCACGTGTGTGTGCGTGCGCATTTATGTGTGAGATTTAGGTGGCTCTGCGGGAGCTCTTCTCTACTGGAGAATGAACTGGTTATGTTTAAAAGCTGAGATTTGAGTACGGTTGGAGAGAACTTTAGGAGCACAGCCAGACTGGTAGAGGTGGGAGAAAAACAAGTTTGTGGGGAAAAAACTAAAGGACCCAGTTAAATGAAAGGAATAGTTCTGTCAGTAATAGCAATGTTGTTAACAATGACTGAAAGCCAGTAGTCACTGACTAGCATTCTTTAATTAGTATTATGTTGACCACTTGCTTCCATTCAGTGTTAGGAATGTTAGAATGGTTGGATGAATTATATCTTTTACAAGCTATCGTATCACACTGGCATATCAGAAATCTTTAGAAATCACAATAAAATCATACCGTGGCTTAAGGATCATGATAAGATTGGTAATTTAATAACCCCAACCACCCTTCATTGGTAGCAGACACAATGCCCTCCCGTCCCCCCCAGCGTAATCTGTTTCTACTGCACTCTATCCATAAAGTAATTGAGCTCGTCTGCCCGGATGGGAAAAGGTATTGTTTTGAAGCTAAGCATGTGTGTTTGATGATCATGTAGAATGCATCCATGGCTTAATCCATGCCTAATGGTGTCTGCAAAACACTTTTTCCACTGACTAATGCTTACACTCAGGTTTACTGGCTGACAGCCATAATACCCAGCCATCCATCAGGATAAGCCAAGATTTGGGTGTGCACTCACATGTAAGTGTGTGGGTTTGCTGTAATTTTTCTTGTCCTCACTTTGTAGGAAAACCAAAGAAAAACAGGGCTGACCTGCAATGTCATCACTGAAAGTGGTCCTTTTCATTTGTTAAGTGTTTTTACAAGTGTTGCATGTTTGATTCTTTTTAACGGAACAGATAAAACCAGTATCATCTGTTTAGTTACCAAGCTTCCACTCAGTTTTAAGCTTGAAAATTTTTTCTTTGTTACTAGAGATTCAACCTTACATTGTTCAGTTCAGTCTTTAGTTTCTGTTACCATGGAAAAACTTAAACATCAGATTTGTTTTGTTAAATGTAAATTCATTGCAAGCTATGCAAAACCCAAACCAGAAGTATTTTCAGAAAGAGAATGAAATATATAATGTTTCAAAGTTCTTTTTAAAGTTGTTCCCTTTGTGAAGGAGAGTATGCACTGCTTAAACAGTGTTTCTTATTAAAAGCTCTGTTCCGCAGTAGCCTGTTTCAGCAAGTCAGCCAGTCGCTCATTCATGTGTGATTCATAATTTATTCGAGTCTGGAGAAGTAACTTTTAGGGCTCTGACGATCTAACGCAAAGCGTAAAGTGCAAGACACAACTAACATTTTTGAGCATGTTCAAATCCGTTTTGCTATTTTGACAGTGGAAAACAACAGACTTCACACCAGCGTAGGGCACAAAAAGGTCATCTTAACTCTCTTAATTATTTAGAGGTGTGTTTTGGGCGTAACATGCAGTAATCCAATCAGAATGCATGTTACCTCCCATTTAAAAGGTGCATGAGCTGTGGAGGATTGCTGTTATAATGGCGTGTTTCCCTGGCAAACCAGATCGGTTTTGGGAGGAAACAGACCTGCTCGTGCACGGAGTGAAAATGTGTAAGTGCATAATTTATGGGAGCACCACCGCTGTTCCACTTGAATCCGCAAGGGGCATCACACATCCGCACGTTTCTAAAACGCACCGCTTAAATATTGTGTAATAAAACCCCACTGACTTTAAATGTGGTTTTTGTTGGTCAAAAGCTCAGTATCATTTTGCTGCCTTAAAATAGCAACACGCCAACAGTGCGCCCAGCCACACCTCATTTAAAAAGCACCACTCCTGCACATAGGAAATGCCCACAAAATCATTTGTTATTATATGTGCATGCATGGCGTGAAAATGAGGAATGTGCCTCTGTGAAACTAGCAAAACCACTTTGTGTCGGGATTTCGACCAGTGCAAAATAGGGCCCCTATATTTCCCATTTCAAGGCTCATGGTTCAAGGTTACTTTATTTTCATCAGCAGCTGTGTACACGTACATAATATGATGAGACGTTTCTCCATAGACCACGGTGCAACATGCAGCAACATACGACAGTCAACAGAGCTCAAGTTACAACATATAGTAGACAACAGACAAACAATAAATAGACAACTCGTGTGGACACTACGTAACCTTCCAGAGTGTTGAGAATTGCACCATAAGTATGATTTTTGCACAGGAGGCAGTTACAGCATTGAGCAAAGTGCAAGGGATGACAGACAATACAATAATAAATAGACAATACAGCAGTGTAGCAGTAGTGTGAATGGGATGTGAATCTGAGACAGTACAGTAAAGAAGTGTGACATAAAAGTGGGAAGTGTATGTAAACTTACAGGATGGATAATATTGCACTATACATGTAAACTTACATTTATCATGTAGTGTGTTGTTACTGCAACAAACTGATGGAAACTACCAGTAATACTGGGCTTCCCCAAGAAACACATTGATATACTGTTCATAAAATCACTATTTACTGTATAATGTTATTTGTAGGTATTCTTTTTACTTTTATTTAGTATTATTAAAAACACGCTGCCATGTAAACTAAGTCTAAGTTTTTAAATGTTACGTTCTCAGGTGCCTAAGACCTTTGCACAGTACTTTACACACACTGAACACAGAGCTTCAAATCCACAGGTCATATGCACCGAGAGCTGAATAGTAGACCTCCAAACTGCAGGTTTCGATTTCTGCTCAGGACCGTTACATCACTAGTGGTGCAGATTCAATTTATACGAGATATTGATTGTGCGAAATCAAACCTGTGTAATGTGTGTATGTGCCGTCGACAGACAAGTAGGGCTTGTTTGTGCCCACCGCTGAAAAGATGTGATTCAGACTTGGCTCATTATTGAACTAGTCTGTCCCAGCCACGAATTGTACAGTGATTCATGATGAATTCTTGCTGTGCAGTTGAATGACTAGGAGATCTTGCTGGCTGTGGATTCAACATATGGGTCTTGTTCCATCCTGAGTCATGTCTGGGAAATAGGAGCCAGTAGCAAGTCTCAGAGTTTTTGGTGGTTGGGGTGCTGCTTTGACTTCAGGAGATATGGCTAATGAGGCAGATAAGCAGAAGCAGTGCAGCACTCATTCCTAGCCATTAGCTTGGGAGGATAGCGGGAGGATAAAATGCCTTCTGTGTCCAGTAAAGGGTGGGAGTAAATTTGGACGGAGTTAGAGCTAGCATGACCTCAGCGCAAGACCGCGTAGGCCAGCTGTGCTAGGTGGGGCGCTCTCATTCACACGCGCACATTCGCAGTTCTTTTATTGGGCCGCTCTAATGAAGATGCTTTCTGTGGTGTTTAATGAGAGCAGGCTTTAGCTTGTGCAGGAGTTAGCGGGTGCGGGAGGTGATAATTGGAGTGATCATGTGACTGCCGCTGATAGGGAGCTAAAAACAGCCAGTGGCACAATCAGTACACACACACACACACACTCTCACACACTCAAACTCACTCACAGAAGCTATCTAACACACACTGTGCAGGAATATACGGAGGTGATGTCATCCTACTGGGCCCATATCTCTCTCTCTCTCTCTCTCTCTCTCTCTCTCTCTTTCTATCAGTCTCTTTCTCTCTCTCTCTCTCTTGCTCTCTCTTTTTCTCTCTCGCATTTTGTTTTCTCTCTCTCTCTCTCTCTCTCTCTCTCTCTCTCTCTCTCTCTCTCTCTCTCTCTCTGTCTCTGTATCTCTCTCTATCTCTCTCTGTCTCTCTCTCTCTCTCTCTCTGTTTCTCAGACATGCTCTCTTTTGTGCTTTTCCTTTGAAGCACTTTACTGGTGTACACTTTCACACTTCTCCGCCGCAAAGCTAACCTGCTGCTGTCTCCTTTGTTTTGCGCTCGTAACTCTTCCTCCTCCCTCCCTCCCTCCGTCTGCCTCCCTCCGCCTCCTCTCTTTCGCACAATCACCACTTTCCACCAGCTCGGAACAAAACTCTTTGCTGCCCACTCTCACCTGTCTGAACAGTCTGATTCGCAAACTCCAAGTTAGTGGCAGGTTGCAGAAAAATCAAGTTTTTTCCTTACAGACAGGGCAGGCAGGACATGTTTGATAGCTGAGATTTGCCTCTGGAGCTTTGCACCAGAACTACAAGGCTAATGGAGCTAACAAGTAATGGAAGCTTATAGCCACCCATAAGCATTGCACCAGTCATTGTACATTTGCCTCTTTAGTTAAAAGGCCCATATCATGGAAAACCAAATTTGTCTTGTAAAAATGAGTTATGACTGTTTTTAGTGACTGAGGTCATGCAAATATGTACATTAGAGAAAAAATAAAATGCAAGAAAAGTGTAAGATATAGGCCCTTTAATATCAATAGACTTGCTTACATGGTCACTGATGCAGTATGAGTGTATGTTATAAAATGGAGAAAAGTAAGGAATTCAGGATTCAAGAGGCCTGCTACAGCTGTGATTATTTATGCACCAATTTTTATGACTTGTTAGCTACTTTAGGCTTGTAGCTTTAATGAAAAATCTCAGAGAAGTGAACTTCAGACACCAAACCTGAGCTGTTTTAAAGCTTTAAGCAGTCCCATCTGCATTCGAAAACCTGCCGGCGGAACGCTTCTCAAGTCAGCAAAGAGGTGAGAGGTCGGGTTTCCCTCCAGTGAGATTTATTGGCCTCATATTGATGTCCTTGGGCGTTACCGATTGATTTGACATGGCTGACTTTGTTTTGCGAGACCGGGGGGGAGGGTGAATGTGTGTGTGTGTGTGTGTGTGTGTGTGTGTGTGTGTGTGTGTGTGTATGAATGAATGAAAAACTCGTCCTGCCTCTCACCACACCCTCCCCCATTTTCAAGCTAGCTGTAGAGAGTCTGGGGTTGTCAGGGGCGACCGGCAGCGCGCTAGGCAACCTGGCCTACTTTGTTGCTGTGGGCTGGTGGGGAAAATAGCTGAGGGTATTGTTCCACAGTGAGAGAGCACAAAGGCAGCGCTGTCCCACACATCTACCCCTCAGAGGGGCATTCGGGACTCATGTACTGCTCACTCGAATTACAGACCACTGACTCGTCTCAGTGCGGGGCAGCAAAAGACACTATCTGTCTGGGTGCCTTGTACACTTGCTGCACTTGCTGGTCTTCAGAGTCTGCAGAATCTTATTTCAATAAGTTCATACTAGATTGGAACCAATGAACTCCTGCCATCTCTAGTTCTCTCTCGATCGCTCTCATTCAGCCGTATGTTTCTCTTCCCTACCAGTCTGTGACATTATCTCACTCTTGCAGTCAGTACACACACACACACACACACACACACACACACGCTGAAACACATTTTTTTTTTCTAGTTATATATCTACTCTAATCACATTATTTCTCATTATGTGTGATTAGACGCTGTAGATGAAATTATTTAACAATGTTAAGGTTAAATAATGTCATACTATACAAATATTAGATAGATTGACTAGATTTAGGATGATTTTGCTCACCAATATATGAAATGTTTCTCTGAATTTTGCTGTGAATACGCTCTGCAAAACTCTGACAATAAAGTGTAACCAATAGCATTAGGTTTCCCTACCCCTGCATGCACTCACGCACAAACACACACGCCATACTGCTGCAGGCTTGGGTAACTGGGTCAGTCTCTGCACAAATCTCATTACCCTTCAACATGCCACCCTAATGCACCATGGGTACTGTAGTTGTGACCCAGTGTGATATAGTACACTTCAGCACTTCAGAGAAAAACACAGCTGTGGATTTATAACTACTTCAGGAAAGTTCAGCTCTCTCTGTCTCTCTCTCTCTCTCTCTCTCTCTCTCTCTCTCTCTCTCTCTCTCTCCGTCTGTTCTCTTTGTTTCTCACTCTCTTTTCCCTGTCTTCCCCTCCCCTCCCCTCTTTCTCACCATCTCTCCCTTTATCCCCCATTCTTTTGGCTTTTATTTCTTTTTTTCCCTCTCCACTCTACCCATTTGTGTTTAATGATAATGTGCAGTTGAGTTTCAGGAGTTTTCCATAGTGAAAGATGACCTGTCTTGTTCATTCTGCTGAGGTGTATGAAGGTGGCTCTCTGAGGTGTGCATGTCTGTGTGTGTGTGTGTCCTCATCAGAGTAGCAGGTGTTGTCTTTCACTTGGCTGCCTTACATTGCACCTGAGAACATGCACTCTTTTCCCAGGTACTTTAACACACCCTCCTCCCCTCTCCTCTTTCTCAAACCACTGAAGCTGACATGCATCTGTTAAGAATTGGAAGATGGAGACGAAGATTTCTTCTGTCTCTTTGTTCCGTCACGTGCGTTCTCTTTAGTTGCTGTATGTATATTTGTCATATCATAGCGTCCATCCTCATTCATCAATAGCATCCGTACTTTGCTGTGAACCTCCGCTAAACCATGATACGTTTTCATTCTGGAAGTTTGGTTTGTGTCTCTAGAAGAAGAAAATGGTACAAACTAGCTCAATCAAAACAAGCTCTGGTTTATAGGACATTCTTTTAGCACTGAGTAGCTGCACTGGAGCTTTATTGCTCTTTGTTTAACTTTATTAAATGTCATCCAGTACCCTGAGATATCTAGAAAATATTGATAATGTATTGAATGTAATCAATGTCATTCATTATTCATCAATCATCATTGTTCATTTAAACGTCCCTTGTATTTCTTTATAACCACAACTAATCATCTCATATCTGTAGCTCTGGTGGATCCTGAATCTCTTGTCATAATATTTACAGTATCATTGATATAGTACTGTGTTTTGTTTGGCGTACCGTGTGTATGCATGTGTATTTTGTCACTTGTCTCAGTGTGTACACACCTGTAATTGGCCCCGCATCGTAACAGTCAAGTGTGTCATCAAACAGTTATGATATATGAGCATGTTCATCTTCTCCCAGTCTCAAGAGAGAAAGAAGCAGTCACAATAAGTTTTAGCATGCTGACTACACACACACACACACATACACACATACACACACACACACACCACTGGGGTGTAGAAAATTTTAATCAGAGTTTGTGCAGTCGGCTTAGAGTACTCAGTATTATTCCCAGAAAATCCAAGATTGAAATTATAATCCCTGTCATTGTCATCTTTTGTTTTGCTGTCTTTAAAGCAGCGGGGTTTGCTACAGATTAAGATGTTTAACAGAATGAAGACAAAGAACGAAGAGTTTTAAACACAAACACGCGCACAGGGATGTTTTTGAGGACATGCTGACATTGTGAGGCGGCCTTTGTTGCATTCACCGAGTTTTGATGAATCATTTACAGGAGTATCTTTCTGACTATAATTTACAATTCACACCAATTCACCGTCACCATTTATTCCGCATATTGTTTACCATCACCTTTTGTAAATAAACCACCCATGTTTGTGTACAGACACCACATTGTTGTCATTCTCTGTCATACACAATGAGTGCAATTACAGCAATCAATGCTGTTGATCTGAGGGGGGGGGGTTCAGTCTATCACTTTATGGACAGATATACGATCAATAGGGCAAAGCACCATAAATACAGACATGAACACCTACACACAGACTGAACATATTTAGTGGAAGCTTTCATAATCCTTTCCACCCTCTCTCTCTTTCTCTCTCTCAGCCCTCAATTAATAATTACTTTGACTTTACCAGGCTGCAGCCCTGCAAACTCTGAACACTGTGTGCGTGTGTGCGTGTGTGCGTGTGTGCGTGTGTGCGTGTGTGCGTGCGTGCGTGTGTGTGTGTGTGTGTGTGTGTGTGTGTGTGTGTGTGTGTGCATGTGTGTGCGTGTTTTGTTGTCCAGACAACCTCATTCAAGCTCATCTGCATTAATATCTATGCATATTTGTGGATTTTATCTACTAGAGTGTTATTAGTTGGCAGCTCTCTGAGCATCTATGCACCTTTTCTTGCATTTTGGTGTTGATTTGCATTTTGGAGCACGGTGAAGAAAGACTTTTTTTCCTTTTTATGTTGACCTTATGGCTCTTTTGTAGGGGTGCACAACATTTAATCAGCTTGTATACTAGTCACAGATAAATGGAAACATTTTATTATTATTACCGGTCAGCCGTTGGAATTACAGTCACGTATTACAGCGGATATTTGTGTGTCACGTTTTGTAGCCCATTCTCATCCAGTACGTGTGTAGTCACTAATGTTGGGCGTTTTCACTTTTTAAAATCATTCAAATAAAGCATAGTGGGCAAAACCACCACCCCACGCACTAATGATTGAAGGTTCAGTTCCTCATCCAGGCATAAGCGCCACTCCTATAGCAATAAGACTATATTTATTACAATATTATAGATATGACAAGGTGCCATTGTAAGTAGTTCTGGATGTCTGCTAAATAATGTAAAATATTGACATATCATAATGTACATGTTTGCAAAAGGTGTTGCGTTTGATATAGGTGCGTACAATTAATCTGTCATTAAACTTTAATACTCTGCTTCATAAAAGAAAATAGTGCAGATACTGGTTTCAGTTGATGTAGGTATCAGCCACAGCAAGGAGTTTTTGTTATCAGTCATTGATATCTGCACCTCTCTTTTTTTTTTTGTTGTCATGTCTGCCCTGCATTACTGCTTCAGTCATTCACACACACGCTCTGTCAGTTTGTCACTTGTAAGTGTAAGTGTGTGTGTGTGTGTTAGTGTGTGTGGGTGTGAGGATAAATAATTGTGTGTTGCTATGTGCACATGAAGATAGCTGAGCACAGCAGCGGAACGCATTCTGCTCAGTTCATGTGTCCCTCAGGATAGAACTGGCATGATGCCTTCACCATATGCCGTGTGAGTGTCTTTTAGTGTGTGTGACTGTGTGTGAGTGTGTGTGTGTGTAGGGTGATAAATCCTAAGTCCTCTCAGAGTTCAAACTAACAAGGTCAAAGGTTAAAATGACTCATGCTCATGGGGTGGGGGGGGGGCAGGGTGTGTGGTGGGTGTTTCGGTGCTCTTTTTGATTTGATGAGTGGAAATGTATGTCGGTGTTGTAAGTTATTTTGGAACCTCATGACGAATCGATTTTTTTAAAGAATCATTTATTAAAAAGTACCTTTTTGATGAATCAACAGGGATTTTTTGGCTTTTTTTCCTACAGTGGTTTGTATTATGCTGTACAAAGATGTTTTAAACTATGTATCTCAGCAGTGTTGTGTTTTTATGTATAAAACTATTAATAACAAAAAAAAATGCTACTAATGAAAGAAATACAATTACGCATGAATACAGTAAAATGAAAAAAAAGTTACTATGTTGATTAGAAGAACACAGGTTTAGTTCCTGCCTTCTCTCTGACCTCCAACCATTGTATGCGTATGTTAAATTCCATCAGCACCACTTTGATTTTATTCTATGAAGGACTGATGAGCTGAACTGGTACTGGATGGTAAATGTAAATATCGCGCTTCCTCAAGGAAAGGCTAGGGTAATGATTTACCTAACACTCACAAATTCACAAAATATTATTTATTCTCAGTATAGTATTTTTATTTGAACAAATATGTGTTTACCATTCAGATAAATGGATTTACATCAAAATTCCTAAGATTTCTCCACAGTACTGTGTCTGTATATTTTACATCAGTGCATTTTTTTTTTTTTTAATGTCATTTGCTGCTCTATACATTGTGTGGAAATATTATGAGGAATGGACCAATAGAAATGGCCCAAAATTAGTCTTTTTATATTACCTTACATTGAAAGTTCAAAAGATTTTTTCTTCTCTCTATTTTTAATGCAGTAGGACTTGGTCCGGCCATGACAATGATATTGACCTAATATATCCAAAATGCTTCCTAGTTTATTTTTAACGTTCAGTTAGGTCCATTTTTATCATATGGTATTAGTTAATATAGCGTTATCACGTACATTTCCACTATGCAAAATATTGTTTACTTTGTAAGGCAGATTGACAAGTTATGACCTATTTAAAAGACCTAAAAGGCATTTATCCTAAAAAGCAGAAGTGATTCGCAGGTTGTCAGTGTCCACCCTACATGGTAACATTTAAGTAGCCATAGGCCAACCGAGTTTTCATATAAAAAGGCCCTTTTGTATGTTTACCCAGCCTTGTTCCAACAAGCTTATGCACACAGTTCGAAGGACGCGATGTTAGTCCAACCAGTGAGCATTCGGGCAAAGTTTATATTAACAGACCACCCAGTGTTTTAATAATGCTCCTGTAGAGCAGGCACATTTCTGGAGATAGATATCTAGACTGCTGTGTTTTTCCTGTCAGCTAAAACTAATTATAGCACAGCCAGAAAAGTTCACCAAGAGAAGATGAGTATAATAATGGTCTTCTCCATGCTTGTGTGTGTGTGTGTGTGTGTGTGTGTGTGTGTGTGTGTGTGTGTGCGTGTGCGTGTGCGTGTGCGCACGCGTTTGTAATGGAGTCGTTTAACAATTTGAGTTTAATCAGGTGTGATGTGCACCATGTTCCTTTGATCTAAATTAAAATCTGAACAAATGAGGGGTGAGGAGAGAGAGAGAGAAAAGAGGATGAGAGAAAAAAGGTGATATCGAGGGAATGTATCTCACTCCCTCTCTCCCCCCCCTCTCTCCCTCTCTCTCTCTCTCTCTCTGTAGCTCTCCTCAGAATAAGAAAAGCACTATAGGCCGAGTAGATAAATATGTGAGGTTGTTAGCTGCCATTTCGGATCAAAGACTGTGGTAATTCCCATTAACGGAGCAGCGTGTGTAAAAGCTGTTTCACCAGGCGCCATCGCTAAACACTGTAACACTTTGGCAACTAATCAATGACTACCGGCTCGTTAGAGGAACAGCGCATTGTGCCATTTCTCAAAAGAGATAATGAGCCCCTTTACGACCCGCAGCTTTCTGATGGTTGCTTTTATTCCTCAATGTGCGTTTTCCCTTCAGGACAAAACTGAAGGCTGCACCGGTGGCAACTATCAATGATGTGTGTGTGGTTCAGGTTCAGGTTGCAGTACACTCTAGGGGACAGATTGAAGAATGGCGACCATTAGAGGGGACTGACCTTTACAAAGCCCTGAAAAAAAAAAGAGGGCCATTACACGCACACTCTGAGCTGGTCAGCACTGTACGGCATCGAGAAGCACTCAGAAATTCCACTTTTACTCATTACTTTTGCTCACTGAGGGACCTACTGATTATTTTGTTGATTAATCAAGTAATTATAAAAATGCAAAAATGAAATGCAGTCTTTCTAAGGCTGCAAAATATATATTATTGTAGAAAAGATAAAGTAGGGAATGTTTAAATTACTTCACTTATTTGGCCAAAAGTGGAAATAAATAGTCGTGCTTTTCAGTTTCCTCCTCTAAGAAGCTCCTGTAGGAGAATTTAAAATGTGCATTATAATTAAAAAAACTTCCAACTAACCATTGCCTGTACATTAAGAAGACCAGTTTATACACATATAAACTGGCCTTCTGTGTGTGTGTGTCTCCATTGCTCTCTGTCCAACAGCTGGTTAAAATGTTAGATTATGATGATACAATGATCCACATGATACATAAGAATATAAATAAAATGCAGCATCATGTTTTATGACCTGATGCTCTTTTCCCCAACTTCCATGTTTGTGAAGTTCATGTTGTTAGCTCAGGGCTATTAAATTCAAATCAGCTTGAACATTAAACCAGTCTTATCTGGAAAACAGCCACTGCTAAGCCTTGTGTTTCTATGAATAAAGACATAAAATATGATTAGTGGGAAGTGGATATGTGTGTAAAGGGAAATGGAAATGAAGTGGAATTGTGGGTAAATGGCAGATGTAAGAATTTTATGTTTTGGACTGTGCTGCATGTGGGGTATTCGAGAGCTTCTGGAACATTAGTAGCACGAGAGAGAGAGAGAGAGAGAGAGAGAAAGAGAGAGCGAGACTGACTTTTAGTGCGAGTTAGCACTGAATGCTAATATGAGCAGCATCAGTGCTTTTACAATCTGCTCAATCAGCTACACTCATCAGTACTGCAGACCTCACAGGCAGCACAGGCCTCATAATCAAATCACTTACCAAATCAGCCCTGTGTGTGTGTGTGTGTGTGTGTGTGTGTGTGTGTGTTCGTGCGCGTGTGCGCACGTGTGTGTAGGGGAGGTGCGCATGAATGCTTGTGAGTGTGTGTGTGTGTGTGTGTGAGAGAGAGAGAGAGAGAGAGAGAGTGCTTATTCTCATTTGAGTTTTCGCTGAAGCTAAGGTCTGTCTATTCCACTCTATAAAATTCTTGTTAGTTGTATCTGTCCTCCTCATGAATTGTAAACAGTTTACTCTGAAGTCAAGTGGCTTCTCCTCATTTTAGTTAAATCAGCGTCATAAGAAGTAGCTTTTCAAAGACAAATTACCCCTTCTCTCTCTCTCTCTCTCTCTCTCTCTCTCTCTCTCTCTCTCTTTCACTCTCTGTCTCTCTCTTTTGTCTCTCTCTCATTATCTCTCTGTCTCCCTCCATCTCTCTTCTGTCTCTCTCTCTCTCTCTCTCTCTCTCTCTCTCCCCTCTCATTTCTTCCGCAGAAATCACTCTGTTTGCAGGTGAATATATTATGCAGCCACTGCTGAGGGACTAACCATTATGATTAAGCCCTGTTTCACTCTGCCTGTTTATTTTGTCATTCAGACTGTTTGTTGTTCTGGCTGGGCGATCAGCGTTCTGATAAACAGCAGTGTATTGGTGGGGGTGCAGGTGGAAGGAGGACGATGTAGACAGAGTGACACTCTCTGACCTCATGAAAAGTGCAGGAGGAGGAGACACAGCTACAGGCCAAATGGGTGCAGACATCAAATTAAACCTGCACCTGGCACGCTACCAAGCGCGATCCACGCACACACACACGCACACACACACACACACACACACACATGCACACACACACACACACACACACTCACAAAACTCCTCATACACACCTGCTGAGCAGTGGATCCACCGGGGCTTCAGATATCACGGAACATCAAAACCATTTGCTTTATGAATCTCCAGCGTGTGAGACTGCGCCTGAGGCGAGGAAAAATGACAGGAGACTTTTTTGTCCTGCAGAGGCAGCGCAGCCCAAACAAAAGACTTCATTCCAGTCCAGTAGAGTGGAGGAACACTGGGACCCCCCATATTCGCAATCCGATAAACACAATGACTGCTCTTCCCCCGCAGCAACTCTTTATCTAATAATCAGTAATGAGAGCCCAGTGGTTGGACTGGCGCACTACGCTGACTGATTGTTTGAGCCTAGTTTATTATCCTTAAAGGGCTTCATATAATAACTGATGATTAATCTGTGCAGAAAGTAGGATTTGTTTTCAGCGCATGTTTTTAATTAACCTATGTAACCCTGAGGTCCTGTGTTGGAGCCCTGCAGTTCCCTGCTTTCATAACTACATATATTACGTATTCGTTATACCGCAGCTACAGATTAATGCAGTTATTTTTGTAGCATCTTAAAGGGAATCCATTTTTGAACCTGATGTCAGTGCGTGTGTAGCACACATTGAAAAAGGACAGAAAACCAATTGATTCAAGTGCACTTATAATAGACACCCAGTGGGCAGATGCTCACACCTTCTCATTGGCTTCTATTAGGTGTATTAAGTATTAAGTGTGTTTTGAGTGAACGGATTTTCTGCGAAAGGTATGCTTTCTATGGCAGTACACATCGTGCTGAGGTCAGAAAGCTCTGGAACAGTCCTTTAAAATAAATAACTGAGTACTATGCCTATAGTATGAGGGCTTAAGACAGTTTTATGCCTGTATGCACATGCACTTATTCAAATACACAGACTTACGAGTACAAGACGTTTCACACTGAGTTCTAATAAGAAACAGCAGCAGGGAAGTAGAAAAAGAATATGAAAAGGTAGATACATTCAGAGAAAGACCATGAAACACCATGCTTGTGTGTCTGTGTGTGTGTGTGAGAGAGAGAGAGAGAGAGAGAGAGAGAGAGAGAAAAAGAAACCCTTAGCTATGCCCCAGTCTCTGCCACATTCTTTTGAAAACAGTCGACAGCCTCCTGGTGGTGTTGTCCGCTCCGTGGACAGAATGATGAGGCCGATCAATGTAAATAGCTGCTGGTCAATAATCACACTCCATATTCAACACCAGCGTGATGCGCTAATGCTCTGGGAGAATACTTTCTCTTCTTCCAGCGAGCCCAATAATGAGGCACGGCATTCGGAGAGTGGAAGAATCAAAAAAGTGGGAGCAGAGTCGATACACAGATTTCACAAAGCGACCTGCGCTCCTCCTCCGTCTCCCTCGCCCGCTAAACGCGTAATTGTTTCTCCTCTAATAGCAGCATAATGAGTGAAAATGCAGTCATTTGTTTATTCTTCATGTATTTCTAATGTGATTCCCTCTAGTGTTGTAGTCTAGCTGTCTCTATCTTCTCTCTCTCTCTCTCTCTCTCTCTCTCTCTCTCTCTCTCTCTCCCTCTCTGTCTCCCCTTCTTTCTCTCTCTCGCTCTCTCCCTCTCTTGGTTTCTTTGTCTCCTCTTCCCTCGTTCGGCCTCATTCAGCACACCTGGATGCCTGCAGGGGAAGACTCAGCATGAATAATGCAGGAGAGTGTTAGAACTTCTACCAGATCTCCCTTCCTTTCTTCTCTCCCTCCCTCTCTCTCTCTGTTTCTCCTCTCGCTCTCCCTCTCTCCCTCCCTTTCTCCTTCACCCTCCCTGTGTATGTATGCATTTTCCCATTCCCTTGCTCTGTCCTCTCTTCTCAAATAAAACCACAATTCCCTTGTGGTCTGGTAGGGATGTCGTTTTGTGTATGCTTGTTTTTTTTTTTCCCCTTTTTTTTAAGATGCTTGCTAGGAAAAAGTATGCTGGCTGGTACTCAACCTTGTTCACCTCTCTCTCTCTCTCTCTCTCTCTCTCTCTCTCTCTCTCTCTCTCTCTGTCTGTCTCTCTCTGTCTCTCCCTTTCTTTCTCTCTGTTTCTCTCTGCAGTGAGTTTTTTGGACTGTGGCCGAGGTTCTGGCCTGCGCTTTGAGAGCGGAGCTCCGGCAGATTTTCGGATAGGGGAAGATGGCACTGTGTACGCTGCGCGAACCCTACATCTATCAGAGAGAACTGGGCGGAGCCTGGACATCAGGGTAAAGGACACGAAGTCAAAGGAGGCGTGGCACACACGTGTCAGCTTCACCCTACCCAACACACCCAAACAGGTACAGCTCCCACATGATACTAACATACAAGAAACAAAGTAAAATCGGTCTAAGTAATGCAGCCGATAAATGTATAAATACCTGAAATCATTAAATATTTGGTTCATTTAATTTCAGAGTGCTTTTTATTGGCATGTGGGATAATTTTACATTTGCGAAAGCATGGTTTACAAAGTCTGAGAGTTTGTTGTTTGGTTAAGAAGAAAAACTGCATACACAGTGTAAACGACATTTTTTTGTTTGTGAAATGAAAATAGCATTCTCTGCCCAGAACAGGTCTTAAACATATTGCTCTTGGAACCAAACCATAACCTCAAATTCTCCAGTATTGTAACTTTACAGGAGAATAAATATTATGTTATTAATGGAACTTGATGTAAAACGATTTGATGATTATAATTTTCACACTAAACTTCTGAATATGAGACTTTAGTTGGCACTGTCGGCTTCATAAAGCCATACTAAAACTACACTAAAGCATTACTGGTGCTTTAACACACTAAGAATCGCACTCTAATTAAGTCTTATTACTGATGTTAAAATACGGCCTAGACAGTGGGGTGGATGCTACCACATCTCTCTCAACCGCGTCCCTTAACACTGCTTTCTGTTTCGAGAGCAATAAAGAACACACTATTGCTACACACACGGAGAGAAAAGAAATAAGGAGAGTGAGGTGGGAGAGGATGGGGGTGGAAATAACAGAGGAAGAAAGAGAGAGAGAAAAAGATAAGGGTGGGTTTTAGGCAGAGATGGTCAGAAAATGAGGTGGGAGGGGAAGGAGGAGGAGGGAGAAGGTGGGCAGGAAGAGATAACAGTGGGAAAATAGTGAGTGGGTGTTGCGAAAGATGGATTGAAAAGAGGGAAAAAAGATACAGCTGAGAGATGATGGGAGAGGGAGAAAGAGAGAGAAAGAGTGTGTGTCAGAACAGAATGTGTGCGTATGCGTGTGAAAGAGTGTGTTGTTGATGTTTATGCTGCTGCTGTTGTTGTTGATGGTAATGCTGTTCCACTCTCCTCCTTCGTGATGGTAATGGGTTGCCTCATCACCTGAGTCATATCTACACTGCCAGCCAGCAAAGGGGGGGGGGGCGGAGCGAGACAGAGAGACAGGGAACAAGAGAAAGAAGCAAAGAGTTATGCCTGTCCCACACTACAGGATCTTTAGATCTAAACAACGAGGGCGGACGATAGCGAAGCAATTGCTCTGCTGGTGGTCTGTGCTTTCTGCACAGTAAAAGCCAAATGGAATGTTTTATATTATATAGTTAGCCTTGCTCATTTGCTTGACTGTTTCATCCCAGACTGCTTTACGAATGACGCACAGTACAGGACAGTCAATCAGAATAGTTGTCATTTACATACACTATATGGACAAAAGTATTGGGACACACCTTTTTTCCATGGTTTGGGGAAGGCCTTTTTTTATTCCTGCATGACTGTGCCCCAGTGCACAAAGCAAGCTCCATAAAGACATGGCTAGATGAGTTCGGTGTGGAAGAACTTGACT
>JBBPCZ010000163.1:10008213-10026845 GCA_037974445.1 Brycinus macrolepidotus | reverse complement strand
GTCCCCACACACTGCTCCCTGGGCGCTGTGTTCCTGGCTGCCCGCTGCTTCACTTGGTGAATGGGTTTAATGCAGAGAAAGAATTTCGTGCTGTTCACACTGTGTGCTGTGGTGTGTTCACGTATGACCGAATGATCACTAAAAAGAAAAAAAGGGACCAAGCATATATCCATGCACAAATATTTTTATCTTTTGACATTATCTTCTGATCTGCTGAAGAGGGGTTGGAGTTGCCCTGGTTCTGACCCTGACTTGATTCAGCTCGACTCTCTGTTGTCCCCTCTGTGTCACTGTCCCTGCTCTCACAGCACTCTGAGCCAATTTCATTGTTTGACAGACTGGGCATCTTTCTGGCCAAAATCCACTGAATATCCACCTTTCCAGTTATTTATATACCGTCTATCTCTGCCCAACATTAAAGCTGGTTTACTAAGTAAAGATGTAGTATCTTGCTGCTCTGTGCTTGGCAAACCTGAATTCAGAGACAGCTGTGAGAAAATGCACTTTCACACATTAACACTAACTAAAGTGCAGAATTGTAACTTGACATGAACCTAAATTGGCTGATGAAACACTGAGCACCACTGTTCAGCTCTCTGTGCAGTCTCATGTCACATCGAACTTACTGTAGTTACCAGTTTCCCACTGCTCTTTCTATTATTTTTCTTATACTTGTTTCTTGTACTTGTTTCCTACCACATAATATGTATATGTACCCCTGATAATTGTGTGGTGTGTATAATGTTATGTGTATATGTTATTTTAAATAAATCTATTTTTAAAAAAAAAGGGTTCCCCACATGAATACAATTCTTGTTAACATTCAAACTGCATACAAGTTATAAATATGGGAATTTTTCCCATTATTAGCTTCCCTCCCACATGATGTAAACACAGCAGCACTGTAGTTACGAGATGCGTTTGAAGTGCCACAATCTGTGACATTTACGTATCTGTAAAGATCCAACCGGCTGATTGCTTTTTCTTTCATCTAACCACAAACGTAAGCAGCTTGAGTTTGCTACTGGACCCATGTTCTATGGTCAGATACATATTCTTGGTAAAAATCAAAAAAGGATGGCTATACAGGCAAATCTAATCAAGACTGTTAGCTATGGTGGAGGGTCTGTGATGTTTCAGAGCTGTTTTTCCTCCAAAGGCAATCTTGTTGAAATGTCCGGCATCATGGACTTTATGAAATAACAGGGGATTTTAAGTAAAAATCTGACTGCTTCTGTCAAGAAACTAAAAGTGGGTAGTGGTTGGGCAATAAGGACCATATCCAAACAAAGCATTGGTTCAATGGACATAGAATCAAACTTTTAACATGGACATCTCAATGCCCGGACCAATAAAAACTTTACTGAAAACCTTTTGGGGGGTGGAGGGGTGGGAGAAGAGGAAAATCCAAAACAGAAGATCTAGGACCCTGGACGACCTGAAGAGATTCTGTGGTGTCAGATTTTCTCCAGCATCACCAAGTATTTTAGGAATCATTACTAATATGTTGGCAAATGGAGGCTGTACAATGTACTAAATGCAGGGCCAATAATAGTGACATGTGGTTTTATTTTAAAATAAACAACATTTTTTGTATGCAGACAATATGATTGAACTAATTAGCCATCACAAGCGCCACGTTCTGACAGGTGAAAAGGATGGTTTAGAGTACACAGAGCAATAGAATGTTCAGAAGGACATGTTGCTGCGCTTACTTTCAAAATACATATTCACAGAAAATTTAAAAAAAAATTGTTCATGCCATCTATTAGATGCAATACAATGCTTTACTATTTTAAACATATTACCACATTCCAGCATTGCTTGTTTGCATAATTGGCCATGGGTATGCACACTGTAGCCCTTGAGGACATCAGCGAGGCCCTGGAGAGGGACTTTGCCTTGAGACAAAGAGCCTCTTTCTGTCCAAGTGTCAAAATGATATAGGCTACATATTTCTAGAAGCCTTTGTAGATGAGAAGGGGAGCTAGAGGAGCGGGGAACTGATACAGACTGGTTTGTTTAGTTCAATTAAATTAATTAACATCGAGATCCATGTTCTGTCTACTGAACTGTGCCATTGTGTGAGCTTTAGTTCTGCTTAAGTGGCATAGCAGATTACAAGTCAAATCAAGCAGGCTTATAAGAATATTAGGACCACGCCCATAAAAATCCAGATAGCTATTTTTATCAGGTTGACTAAGCAAAAAAGGATTTTAAAAAGTAAGAGCAACAATAATTTTAAGCTTATTTAACCTATGTGAGATTTCTTTCTTAAAATGAAGAAGACACATCTGACGAACAATATCTAATGTTCATTCAACATTCCTCAGCCAACCCATCTTCTTCAGACTCACGCATTATAAGATAAGATTGTTTCATTGAATTATACATCATTTGTAATTCTATACACTGTGAAATTGCAGAGCACTAAGAATAATTAATTAGAATAATTTTATGCATTTAACATTCTTAGCTAACAAGAGTCTTCTCTTTATCTGAAGTACAATGACAGAAACAGAAAAACTACAAGAAAAAAAACTTAAACCTAATAATGCACTATATTATTATCAGGATTAGTAGTTATTTGGAACATTTTCTAGAAGTTCAAAATAAAAGCTCAAAATTAACTGGCCAGTGGCAATGCATTGGGAATTACCTGGCAGTGTGCCCAACATGTAATTCTGCTCAATCCCACAATAATGTGGCTAGAAATTAGGTGTAGGTCCCTGATCAGGTAAGCTTACTTCCATGGACTAACTAGGCTTGAAAAAAGAAAAACAATCTTTGTGCTTTAGTTCTGTAGCGAGCTTGGAGCTTTCTCAAAGACAAAAACTTGCCGTTTATCTTTAGGTGGTCTGTTCGGTCTTGCATGGTTCTTTTCTATCATTTCCTTTTTATATCGTTAAAATGATCACTCAATTCCCTATCATTAGCTAGCTTGTAGCTAAGAATACTCACTTTATCCAAGGCATCCATGTTTCATTGTCACTTTGTAGCTCAAAAATCACGTAGTTCCAAGCTCTAAGTTGAGACGAACACATACTTTTTCGGGTCTGATTGGCAAAAACAGTCTGAGCATTGTTTCGTCCATCTTATTTTATTTTTATAATGGTGGATGATAAATAGAACATTCAGGTTTGGTAGATGTACTTTTTAACATTTTACACTACATTGCCTGGGACCTTGATGTAGCCTAGATATATGGGGTTAATGCTTTGGTAGTTGCTGCATAAAGTAGGCATACAAGGCACTGGCCCTGGTCTACAGCGTGTAAACATGGAGGCAGAAGATATGCTCTAATATTATATTTGGCTGTGGTGTTTGTAATTTGTTATTATAGAGAACGTCACTGGCTTTTGGAGTTGGCACAAATAAGACTGCGTGTGTGTTTGTGTGTGTGTGTGTGTGTGTGTCTGCCAAAAGACTTAAAAACTTACTTGACACACATGACTACACTTATGAAAACAACTGAAAAATCAGAGCAAAGCACTGACCTCAGACCCGCAGGCGCTCGCATTAGCCACCAGGCTAGTGGAGAGAGGGCTTTGATTAATTCCTGCGAAACTAATTAAGGAAGCTTTCTGGGTGCACCCACTAACTGAGAAAAAACTTTTTTAAGAGAGCAGCTTAGCATATTATTAGCTTACACACAACAAACCTATGTGAGAGGCTAATTAAACACAGTGGCCGCCGCCGTCCACAAAGCCACATCAGCGGCGCTCAGTGAATTAGCATTAGCATTTACTTAGCCAGTGGAGGGGAATAAAGCTGCAGGAAGCTGAAATCAGCGAGGGATGAGCACTGATAAGGAGGCCTTTAGCTGCGCCATGTTAATGTTTCATTCTGCTCGCACATCCACCCAGACACACAGAGCGGCCTAACACATGCACTGGGAAAATCTCGCCACCGCTTTCTTGCAATAAAAGTAATAAACGTTACGTCAGTGTAGGCCTGCTGGGATATAATATTGTAATATACAAGAAACTTAGCCGTACTTGAGAGTGTTAAATGGGCAAATCGAGAGTCGTAAGAATATTTAGATTAAAGTATTTTGTTAAGTCTAGGTGAAATCACCGTCTGTCGCTGTTTCCGATTTATTTAGGGTAGCCTAATTTTCCAAATACTTTGTATAGTGATGACTAAATACTGAATATGCTGTCCTAAACATATTATATGTATAAAATGTATGACTATGTATTGTAAAATATTTAGAATACACTTAGATATGAGGAAAACTCTGCTTTTATCAATGTTATTTCATTGTTCTAATTATTCTGTTAACCTGTGTTGGGCTGGCGCCCCACCCAGGGTGAGTCCCTGCCTCGCGCCCATTGATCCCTGGACAGGTACCCGGGTACCCGCGACCCTACTAAGCGATTACAGAAAATGAATGAATGAATGAATAATTATTCTGTTAATATGTTTCATAAAAAATTCATTTGAAAGAAGTTATAAATTCTCTTTTTTTTCTTTCACTTTCATCACCCACTGTTCACTGCTGCTATCACAGTCCCCTTACAGCAGGACTGCCCTTGAAGTCAGCAAAAGTGGGACACTCCAGGGGGCCCCTACATAAGCTATATACTCTTGCAAGCATGTCTTTTGTGTTCTGACCTAAATGTATATATGTGTGGTGAATATAGGTTTTGGATATGATGACCCCTGGAACACTTAAACTGAAAACTCAAAAGGGCTTAGTAACAGTGTGATAAATAACTGGTTCATCATGTTGATTTATCTGTCTACTCAGGCTTTAGCTGGAACTTCAGTGTTTGTAAGGAAGCTGTTTATTGCATTTCTCTTTAGAGTCTTACGAGTCTAGAATATCTCTCTATATATAGTAGTATATAAAATATATTTTAGAGAATATATAAATATTCTAAAAGTGAATCTTGTAAATTTGAAAGGTAACTGTCTTCTGAATCTTGCCTTTTTAAAATACATTGTGAACTAAATACAGACACTTAATTTTTCCTTTTGGAATACACATACCAAACATTTGTATTCCTTGACATTCCAACTCTATCAAAAATGAGATTTAAAAATTTCTTTAACTTTACTTTGAGGAATGCATTTAAATTATTTTGGGATACCTGATGTGAAATTCATTTCCTTCAGCTATACAAAATCATGTCTCTCGGGCTCCATTTTAAGTTGGAACTTCAACATGCATCCGTGAAGACTGGTCCAATGGTGGTTCCATGGTCTTATTCAGCTCGATCTAGTAAGCAAAGAGACAGGTTCGGATGAGGACTGATGAGGACTGACACCAGAAGAGAACAGTGGGACTTTGGGTACGACTTGAGTTTTATTTCTGTGCTGTTTTAGAGGATGCTAATGACAGCAGATAGGCCGGTCTTGTGCAAATGATAACATGGAAAATTCTGAAGAGGTTGCAATGGAATTTCAACAGGAAGCCAAAGATGAAACTTGACATCGGGTTTCATGCAAGAGCTAGCCATCAGTCACCTATCAGAAATATGTTAAAGTTAAGTATATACACCCTTGAAATAAAATCCATAATGAAACGCTTGTCAGAAGATCGTGACTCGGTAAGGGTGCAAAGAATTGCATCAGGGAGGACCTGGATTTCACGGCAGCGTCTGCATACACAACATGGTAAATATGCTCATATTTCTCTTAAGCCTCTATATTGGGCGGTATGTTCAGAAACGCTCATTAAATAAAGTTGCTCATTTGCTCGCTGTGCGTGCACACACACACACACACACACACACACACACACACACACAGTTTCATCACTTATCCACACTGGGGAAAGATCATGTTATTTCACTTCGATGGTTCACTTTTATGATTAGATTCTTTGAAAAATAGCTTTAAATAAACCAAATAATCTTTATATGCAATTCAAATTTAATTCAAACCCTTTTATGCTTGGAAACTCAGCTGAGATCAAAGCCTAATTTTCAGCAGGGGTTGCAACATATAGGAGTAACACCATATGTTAAATACTAATATATATATGTGTGTGTAATTTTTTAATTATTTGCATGTAAATGCGTACCCTAGTACAGTCACATAAATCATTTCATGTTTTTCGTGAGCAGTACATCTAGGATAGATCTATACTTGTTCATGGGTGATGATTACTGTGATTTAGTGCATTTTTTGAAGAAAAGATTAATCTCATGAGGAAAATTACTTGCTGTATCACCTTCATGTAGGATATTTATTTAGACTGAAGTCAGTTTTTTGCACCAGACCTCTCCACACACACACACACATCGCCTCAAGCGATTTGTAAGGTCTACATTTGTGCATCATTGTATAATTCTTTGCATTCTAGACCAGAAAAGTAGTTATTGTGTAAAATACCCCAAGGTTATTTACGCAAAGAATTGTGTCCAAATTAAAGAGGGGTGTATGATGTTGCTGTTGTTATTATTAAAAATAATTACAAATAATATTATTATTATCATCATCATTTCCCCTCATTATAACAAATCAGTTTTCTTAAAGAGTATAACTGTGTCAATGAGGCTGTTAGGCAATATGGTGGAAAATTAGAATGTTGAAATATAGTGGAATGTTGTGGGAAAATGGTTCTTCAAGGGTTTTTAATGATTGAGTTTTAATAGAACTCAACACTCAAAGAATCATTTGAATGTCAAAATGTTTACATGGTTCTATATAGAACCCTTTTTTTAATCAATAAACTCTTAAAAAATCATTTTTGAGAGTGTAAAGAAGACTTTGCAGATCAACTTGAGAGGGGCTACTCAGATCAGGCAAAATATGGTTAGGGTGTGGGTTAGGTTTTGCTTTTTTGACTTTTCTTGCAGTATCCTCAAACTAATCCAGGTAGTTATCACTGTGGACTTGGGAAGAAGGGTCTATCTGCAGTCTTGTAGACAAAACACACTTTACTATGGCATAGCCACTTCAGTACACAACACACCCCCTGAGCTGACTACCTGGAGTAGTTTGAGGATACCGACAGAAAAGCCCAAAAAGTGAACCCTGACTCTATTTTCCTGATCACTAGGAGGATGTGCAAACAGTAGTCCCTCTCAAGTTGGTAAGTAAAGTGGCCCTTATAGTCATGTGTGAACACAGCACAGCATACCCTCCCTGTCACCAGCAAGTTGGAGCCGTCTCATCACCCACGACTCTACTTCTTGGTCTGTGGCCAGTTTTGACAGAGAACACCTTATATAACACGAATTTATACCACAAATTTCATAAACCTTGAATGTGAATAGAGAGACAAATTAGGTGGCATAACCAGTCAAAAGCTCCATTTAAGCTTGGAGGGCAGGAAATGTGTGGCTAGTGAGAAAACTGTTGCAGCATTCAAGGAGTTTTCAATGACTTTCCAGGCCCAGTTCCCTCAAATTAAAGGACACAACACAGCAATGTTCCAGATCAAGTTTAATTACTTTTTCGGCACAGCGTTTGCTTAACTTTAGCTTTCTCACTTGTTTGCTGTCGTTTTACTTGCATCATTTGACGTAGATCATTTACACATGCACGTAACAATTGCACTTTCATGATTCAGGAGACACACATGTAGAACGCTGTGCGTGCACACACATACACACACACACACACACACACAGTCACACAAACACACACATTGAAGTTAGCATTGAAGTTTTCAATGCTAACTTCAATGCTAAAAAAAATCAAAAGAACTTCAGTTTTTATGATTGCACAAACTACATAAATTCAAGCACTTCCAAGGATGCATGTTTGTTTATATCTGTTTTCAAGAGCTTTCAAAACCTTAGTCTTTTTTCTCGATTTTTCAAGGATATCAAGGACCCATGGGAACCGTGAAATGTTTTACTGCAATGATTTGACCACACTGTTTGTTGATCACACAGTCTGTTTCCACACTATATGGAAATTCTTTTGAGTCAGCTCCTGTTAAATGACTATGCTTTATATATATACATATATATTTTTAGAACTTGTAGACGAGAGACTCTGACATATAACCTGACACGTGCCTATTCACAATATTTAAAGTGCTTCGGTGCGCTTCATTGTCACTGGCCTTGTTTACATGCAACAGAAGTATAGTAATTTCAGCAGACATTACTCGAGCTAAAGATGCAAGTCTACCACATTTTTTTTGTCTTACTGTAGTTTACACTTTCTCTTGTCAGTCAAATAAACATTTTGAATCACTGTTTTTCCCTTGTCAGAGTGCATGAAGCAGCTGCAGTGTTCACCTTTCTAAATAAGACTCTATAATTAATCGTAAACCTGCACAATGCAATCAGTTTAAATAAATATTTCTAGAGGTGGAAGAAAATCAATGCAGTGTAGTATCACAATATTTTTCTGCATGATATATCAATACAGTGGCACCAAGAATCACAGTATTTATTTAATATGATTTATTTATTTATAATACGTTTATTTAATATATTTTTATTTTGGTACATCTTCTTAAAGCTGGGCAATACATCAAATATACTCATTATATAGTAGTTTGTTCTGCATGAGATATAGTAAATGACTTTTTGCAAACACAGAGAACAACTTTTTTCAAGGCACCGCCATGAGACTTACTTTGGCATTTTCCATCACTAATAAAACTGCTATGTTTTATAATCTGACCCCTACCCCACCCTGGCATGTTTTGTCTCCAGACGAACGTCATGTATAATCTGAGGAAAACGGTATGCTTACATGCATATAATAAATGACTTCAATATAACTTAAAATAGTAGTGCTTTACATAACACTTGTTTAAAAACCAACAATACCAAGCTTTCATAAGATAAAATGAGAATAGTTATCAATACCTTGTCCAAAACAAGGTGCAGAACATGGAAAGAAATTAGATCATGATGTACTTCTGTATGTATATGCCTTAAATGAAACGACTCATTAAAAAAATCTTTACATTTCAAGTGGGTTATGTTTACGCCAATTTGCTATGTTATTAACATTTTAATTCTCAAATATCACAGATCATACATAACACATTTTTTCACATAACCATAAACCATTGCAATTGCTTATAGAAACTCTAACACCATTAGATGTTGTCTCCAGGTGACATGCAAGGTACAACAAAGCCATATTTTAGGTATGACTCAGCATACATTTTGTTAAAGGAAACTTTTTTAGATTCAGTCTGTTCTGTCTTATTATCAAGAGGACTTTTATCCTCCCTACCTCTGAAGAAACTCTCAAGCCACATTTGTTAACTCCTCTTACGTAGAAATGAGTATTAAATCAGTATCCTGTTGCAGCTTTTGTGACAGGGAGTGGTGAGATGCTGCAGTAAAGATAGACTGTAGATAGAATTACTACCAACAGAATTACCACCAATTATTGCCTGAATAGAAAATTAACTGATCAGCCCTATTTTATAGCCCAGTAGCGAATGTTCTGTAGCCCAGTGGTTGGAAACCTTTCATGTGAGGTCTTCATATTGCAGTTTAAAAACTGCAGTATCCCCTTAAATGTAGCTGTGATGGAATTATTAGTGTATGTGTGTGTGTGAACTCACTGTTTGTAACTATTAATAGTATATTTTCAGGCAAAGTGGTTAAAGGCTGCCTTTTGATCATTGCCTTGCCAGTTAATTTGTTTGGTGAGGTCTTTGGTTAAAAGGCTTATCATTATCCGCCAAACACTCTCATTCACCGTGGCACCACCTTGGAGGGACAAGTGGTGTGCCTATCCAAACAAAGGGAAACAGTGTGTTTATTTTGCTAAACTATTTTCGCATGGAACTGAGACTATCCTGGATCCAAATGTAGGGGAGAGCATGGCACAACCTATCATTCTCTGGTTTGTGATACATATTTTTAAAAGTACATACAATACAAACAATTCATGAAGGTTCTGTGAGTTTGAGCCAAATAATTTTAACCTAAATACATTAAAAATGCAAATAAGATGTATTTAATCAAAAGTAATTTTGTGGCAATTACATTTTTGCACAAAGTAGAACAGTAACAACATCAACATTAAACTCAAACATAATAAACATTTTTTTAAAAAATTCATTCCCATAAAAATATTGCACTTTAAATCTCAAAAGTGTTGCAGTAAACAAAACAGATACAGCTGTGATTTCAGAACACAATGAGTTTCGGCATGCTTTTCAGTTGTCTATGCTAACACTGCTAGCATAAGTATGCTTCCCATCCAACATACCTTCAGACTTTTACTAACCTGACTGAAGTTCATCAAGAAAATCAATCTGTATGTATTTGCATATCTCCAGCAGTTTTACTTGATGACCCAAGAGCTCCATATTTGATTAACAAGTTGCTAAAGGCCTGCCAGTCTCTGTTTTAATTTATCTCTTAGAAGGTAAGTAATTACAACTGCAGAACAAACCCATTTGAAATAGCTAAGATAGGGAGTTATTTATCATGCAAATAACATTAAGCTTTAAGTGTTAGCTTGTATTTAGCCTACAGTACTCACTTCCACATTTTGCATTTGCAGCTCAGTGAAGTTTGGTGATTTTTCCCGATTTCTTAAATCTTAAACTGTGTTAGACTCTAGGGCCAGAGTTCACTTCTGAAGTTTCCAAGATAATTTAGCTAGGTAATGTTAGCTAACGGTGAGGCTAAAACGACTTGCTTCAAAACTGTAGTAAGATTTTACTAAAAAAATAACTTCCAGCTGACCCCTATATTCTTTCTGTATTCGCTGTATTCAGCCTCAATAAATAATGTAATCACTCAATAAATTTGCTTGCTATATTAGAACATAAAAGTTAAACATCTAGCAAATATAACTGGGATACGATTAACTTACCTACATTTATTATGCCATGGAAGTTCCAGAATCTAACTGCAATTGAGCTAATGAGACCAAATTCAAATAAGCAACAAAATAGAATTTATCGCTTCAAATTGCAATTGCCTGATGAATAAATAAAAAAATCTATTAAATGACTATGAAAGAGCTAACACACAAAAGCACCCCAATAAATTCGCATACATGTTTAGCCTATACCATGGCCACTCAGCAGCAAACTGGCTTGATGTATTTTCTTATAATGGTACTGAACTTCTATTACTACTACAATTTTCCATACATAGGAGTCACATGTTGGTTACATGGGGCAGGTTAAGCAGACAGCTAAAATAAAAAATGCAGTGTTTCAAAGTGATTTTGTGATATTGAGTGTTATATTAACAATTGACCAGTTGAGCCTATTATCACTAGCTTTCAGCTGCTGTGTGACTGTTCTGTTCTCATCTGTAGGTACAGTTGGGTTAGTTCAGAATCAGAATCAGAATCAGAAAACTTTATTGATCCCAGAGGAAATTGCTTATGTAATGGCTGCAAAGACACACAGAGGCACAGACACAGTAACAAGAACAATATAAAATGTAAAGACTAAATAAAATGTAAATAAAAAATCTGTAGAAAAGAAAAAAAAAGCTCAATATGAAAATACACTATGCTATATACAGAAATGCTGGGTATAAATACTATATATAAGTAACACAGTTGAGTGAAACATATCGACACAAATGGTAGTTTGGAGTATGTTACTGCACTTAGTAGAGAATCAGTAGTAATATTAAATAATAAAAAAGTAATATTGACATAAGTAGTAATATTGCACATGAAGACAATTGCATGTAAGATATTGCACGTAATGAAGTGATTCAGCAACATAGATATTCTCTACAAATCTTTCACATGTGGCCCAGAATCCAAATGCCATGATAAACCCTGAATGTAGCTTGTAACAGCTGGGCCAGTTTTGGCCTAATATAGAAATGCCAAACAAACATTTTACATGATGGTCCGTATGTGGGCCAGAATACAAATACCATAACAAATTTTGAATGTGGTTGTTTGCAGTTGGGTCACTGTTGGCCCACAATACACTTGCCACTGCCATAATTGATCCATAAGTGCCATAAGAGGGCCATATTTGGCAGAGTATCATCTGCTGTCTAGTTATTTTATTATAGGTCCACAGTCACACATCTCATGCCATCCATCTCTTTTCAAGGAAGATGCCTCACTTCTCTTCACGTAAAAATTCAAATAAGTTTCATGTTTTGATTATAAATTAATTTTTTGTGATACTTGATAATCCTTTTCTGTCTTTATCCAATCTGATACAGTGGAGATTTTTACACCACTAATTTTTTTCAAAGACTGTTAAGAGGGAATGCCTTTTCAGTGTTTCAGTTATAGTCACCACAGACAAATAGATCATAGTGGACTATTGCACAGAAGCACCTGCTTTGTCTTGGGGATAGTGTACTCCGAGTGACTTAGAAAAACCATCATGCTCCTCTTGTGTTTGTGTTTAAAATGAAGGACGAGTGATTCCTTTCAATTACGTTGAAAAGACTATTCCGTGTTTTTGATCTTTTCAAAAAGGTTGTTTCAATTTAAAAATGTAAAAAATATGATTTGGTCAGGGGTGTCAAAACCTTTGCACACACCTGTGGCAGCTGGTGTCCTGGTGGTTAGGGATCTGCCCCTGCAATCAGAAGGCAGTGGGTTCAAATCCCAGGACTGCCACAGTCCTGCATGTGTAATTTCAGTGGGACATCCCATCAGGCAAAATATTTTGCTTGTGAGAGGTGTCATACTTCCCTAACTAAGAGGAAAATTGTTTTTATAATTGATTTAAATAATCTAAACCTGTTTTCTCAAATTGATATGAGTATGAATGCACTATTTAATTACGCAGAGTGCCCTGCATACTGTCTCGCAGAGCTTTACTCACTGATGAAACACCATATGGAGGGTATATTTAGGGCCTAAAATTGCCTTCAAAAATCCAAAGAATTTGATCTTCTAGTGTGTTCTCGAAAGCAACTTATCTGCAGTATGTTTACCCGAGCTCGATATGCTCATCCATGGGTAAACATACAATGAACAGCTTGCAGCGCTCTCAGAGAATAGATCGATTCTGTAGTCAAACGGAAGTTTCTCCCACACAAACGACCTCGTTACCAGGGCATCTGCTGAAGATCATTAGCTCAGCTTTCACCAGTAATCTTTAGGGTTTAGGGCAGATCTGATCACATTAGTTGACACTATTAGCTGAAGAAATGCTGTATTTGTTTCCCATCATTTGTGCTCCTTTGAAATGCGCTCTTGGTTAAGATGCCATGCTGTAGGGCTATTGGCTGTGTGGGAAAAAAAATATTATAGACTGATTGGAGAAAGAAAATAATGCTAATTGATCTTTGGAAACTGAGTTGGGAGAGAGGGTGGAGAGAGCAAATCAAAGAGAGAAAATAGATAGATAGACAGACAGACAGATAGATAGATAGATAGATAGATAGATAGATAGATAGATAGATAGATAGATAGATAGATAGTGATCTCTTGATATATTGAAGCTTTCAGATATATTCAGACAGACAGAGAAAAAGAGTTAGAGAGGGGGAATAAAGCAATGGAAAGAGAGAAGAGAGAAAGGAATGGATGGATACACGTACTTGGTCTCTGAAAGGACATTGTGGCACAACAGAAGCTGAAGAACATGGGACATTGTATAGACCAGGGGTACCCAACTTCGGTCATGGAGGGCCGTTTTTCCAGCACAGTTTGGAAATCCCTCCTCCCAAACACACTTACTAAACCTGTCAATTAACAGGTGTGTTTCAGCAGTAAAATTACTGTGCTGGACACTGGCCCCTCCAGGACCAGAGCTGGGAACCCAACTACAGACAGATCATTCAAAAACAATGGTACTACATAAAATTACTCTTGCTGAGAGTGTACAGTAGGGTGTTTACACTATGGTGGTTTAATGATGAACATACCGACTAAAGTGGGTCTAAATCTCTGGGATTAAAACCTCTTTACCTTGATTTCCATTGAAAATTAAGGATATATGCTCCTTTGTGCTGAAAAATTAATATTTTAGAGTTATAAGGTTTTCATAAACCTTACAAAAAGACATTCATGAACATTGCACAGTTGAGGCCAAGTGTTTTTGCCATAATAGCAGTGAAGTTTTTTTTTCCTGTATGCCTAATGTTTAGTGTGCCAATAGCCTCTATGTTTAAAGCCAGTTCATTTCACTCCCTCAAATTCATACTGTTACTGGTTATTTTGTGTAGAAATCAATGCAAAGCCCAGTTTATATTATATATGTATTATAACATATAAAGCATTATATGCTGAAGTCTGCTATTGATCTGGCATAGAACTGCCACTATGCCAGTCTTTGGCATTTTGGTTTTTAGACCTGAATACAGATCACAAAGCACTGCTCCACTGTAGACCTCATAGTGAGTATGACCTTCACCCATGAAATGAAATAGCAGTTGTGGATATTTCCTGTTGTCTGATGCAATCGGGGTTTTTTTCTCATCGTTGTCCAAAACCTTAAAAGTACCCCCAAAAATAGTGCCATTATGGATGAAAGCAAAAGTGTAATTTACTTTTAATGTAAATTGATCTAAAGCATTTTTTTTATTATTCATCATTTTAGAGCATTCTTATTGACTCATTCATCATGTTTCACACAATGAAAGAGTGACAGCTGTGTTTAAATTGTAATATCAAAAAATGGAGATACATAGTTTTCTTTACACAGCAACTATATTCATTTTGCATAAATGTAAAAAGTAAACTTCAGTTTAAAGGAATATCCCAGTGCTTTCCTGACCTTGAACAGAACATTTATTAAAACACACACACATAAAGGGCAGGTATTAAAGCAAGTACAACAAAATGCATCAAAATTATTGACTGTGGAAAGATAGAGGTGGTAGATGGAGATTAGATTGTAGATAGAGATTAGTACTGAGAGTTCTCTGGCTATCTAATATGTGTACGGCATACATTCTGGATGCACAGCATGTTGAAACCAAGTGGCAAGCAGGGCGAGCAGCCGCGGCGCAGAGGAAGAAAGACCAGATGAAAGATAAGGTGGGGTCCATGCAGAGCTTTTACATCCAGAGGAGTGTGACGGAGAAAGCGAGACAGCAGGAGGAATAACAGAGAAAGAGAGGGAGTGAGACAGGAGGAGGATGTGTTTGTGCTGTTCTGCCAGCAGTGTGGACACTTGTTTAAAGTACATCAGCAACAGTGGAGTCCCACTGCCACCTCGACTCACTACTGACACTAGAGTCTAAACTAACTCTCTCTCTCTCTCTCTCTCTCTCTCTCTCTCTCTCTCTCTCTCTCTCTCTCTATCTATCTATCTATCTCTTTCTCTCTCTCTGTCTCTCTCTCTCTCACACACACACACAAACATACACACAAATATACCTTCTCTCTCTCTCTCACACACACACACAAACACACCTTCTCTCTTCCTCTCTCTCACATACACACAAACACACCGCTCTCTGTCTCTCTCTCACACACACACAAATGCACCTTATCTCTCTCTCTCTCTCTCTCTTTCTCTCTCTCTCTCACGCACACACACAAACACACCTTCTCTCCCTCTCTCTCTTGCTCTACTGTCTTATTCTTTCATTCTCTCTTTTTCATTCTCTCTGTTTTTCTTCTCAGTCTCTCTCACTTCCCTCTCTCTCTTTGCTTCTTTCTCCTCCATGTGTCCTTCCCCATGTGTCTTTCCCTCTTACTTTTCTTTCCCTCATTTCCTCTCTCACTATTTCTTCTTCTCTGCCTCTCTTGCTCTCTTCTTTCTTTCTCTCGATTTCTCTTTTCTCTATTTCTCTCCCTCTCCTTCTTTCTTTCCTTTCGCTCTTTTCCATCTCCATCCAGTGTCTGTTTTTCCATCTATTTCCCTCTCTTTCTCTCTCTCTCTCTCTCTCTCTCTCTCTCTCACACACACACACACACACATACACACACACACACACACACACACACACACACACACACACAAACACACAGGTTAAATAATGCATTGCTTTAATACACAGACAGACACAAATGCACACAGTACATGCACATTGTTGCATTCAATAGCTCTCTTGGGCAACCTATCACACAAGCTGTTCCTATTGATATTTCTTTTTTTTCTTTAGGCATGTGAAAGCTTTTATCGTGTGTGTGTGTGTGTGTCTGTGTGTGTCTGTGTGTGTTTGATATTACTCAAATAAAGGTTTACACATAATTTTTCACAAATACAGGAATACCTAACATTTATGTATGTGTGTCGGCATGTGTGTGTGTGTGTGTGTTTACATACACACCTTTAAGATGGCATACAGCAAAAGGCAGACAACGTGTATATGTGTGTAGGAGGATGAACATTCCTCTCTAGATTCTTCAGTTTGAAAAGCCGAGTGATTAGCTGTCACTCACATGCGCAAACTCTAGTCCACCTTCACCCATACAAACACATCAGCAAGAAAAAAAGACTCTCTGCACAAAGAGATTTCTGCAACAAAATACTCTCCAAAATAAGTACTCATATCATGAAGTACATAATGTTTATCCAAAATATGACAATTCACTCTGGAGATGTCTGACACTGGAATGATCTTCACTGCAGTAAGTGGCACAGCTATAAGCAATAAGCAGTAGCAGCAACTACCTTGAGGCCTAAATTTTCTCTGTGCTATTGACAATTTTTACAAAAATATCAGCGTCAGAAAGCAAGTCTGTCAGGCACTGATGTTGGACGAGAAGGCCTGGCTCGCAATCTCCATTCCAGTTCATCCCAAAGGTGTTCGAGGGGGTTGAGGTCAGGGCTCTGTGTGGGCCAGTCAAGTTCTTCCAAACTCATCCAACAAATGTCTTTATGGACCTTACTTTGTACACTGGGGCACAGTCATGCTCGAATAGAAAAGGTTCTTCCTCAAACAGTGTCCACAAATTTGGAAGCATGGCGTTGTCCAAAATGTCTTAGTATGTTGAAGCATTCAGATTTAACCATTAAGCAATAAGATCTATCTATTTATCTATCTATCTATCTATCTATCTATCTATCTATCTATCTATAATTTAGCCAGGCAATTTGCACTATGCAAATAAGGTCATTAGTTCTCACATCATTGTAAATCAACATCAGCATTTACTTGTTGATTCCTAACCACTTTTACACCCTAAATAAATATTCAAACAACTTTAGCAAAATGTCAAGAGAACACAAATGCAACCATAGTCAAATCTCAGACTTTTGAAATCTTACTACCACTTTTGTCAAAAAGCAGTGCACATGTAGAAAAGAACTTGTCAGCAATTTCTCCAACTGCCACAGGTAAAATTCCCAGCATAATATAATGGTTTGGAACTTTTAAAATGACATATTTATGACGTAACGTGCTGTCATGTTCATAAATTCGATACAACAGCAGTAATTGTTTAAAATCTCTTAAACTGTGCTCTGCACCCTCCTGCCAAAACAAACCATTAAAGAAATGCAATCAAATCTTTCAATTGATTTTCTCAGTTTTGACTTTTTCAGCAGTAGTCAACTAATCTTCTGATTGTGACATGTTTGTGGACGTTCAAGACACCTGAAACATTCAGAAAGCAATATTTCTGCAGGGTACCATGCAATGGTCATCAATAAGATTTAATGAGTTAATAATGTTATTTGCACTCAAACATCAAACATTTTGCTATTATGTTATGAACTTAGAAACTGTGAGTAGGACTCTTGCTGCCAGCCTTGACTACTTTCATTTTGTGGTCAACTATAAATTGGTGAGCATTCATTGTAATTGTTGCCAACATTAGGATCTGTAAACATGAAATACCAGTTGCAACCAAAATTATAATTTTGAAGAGAAATTAGAATGTCAACATTGCAATGCTACATTACTTCTTACCTACGTTAGCCTCGCAGCTCCAGTGCGAAAGTAAAGAGGCCAACTTCAGACACGAGATGTCTTGGTCAGTGGAATACATTTTGTGAAACACAAATTGTGTACATTTTATATTTCACAGACATTTCTTGCAGTGCTGTGCTTCTTGGAAAAGGAGAGAGAAATAGATAAGGAAGTTGGAGAAAAGGCAATTTAGCAGCAGACAGAGAGGGAGAGAGAGAGAGAGAGAGAGAGAGAGAGAGACCACACTTGGTGGTTGAGAGAGGAAGACAGAACTTGCTCTGCCATCATTAGTTCTGCTCTCACTGTGTTGACGAGGCTGTAATTATGGGATGTGGTTGTCATGCTCCATAACTCACCCATTGTGAAGGTGTTAAAGATGATATTAAAATCACAGCAATAGACAAAGAGAGAGAATGAGAGAGAGGGAGAGAGAGAGAGAGAGAGACTCATTTGCTAGCTCTCTGCTAATTATTTGAGATCCCTGTATTGCACTCAACTACTTCCACCTACTCCATCTCATTTCCTCGCTATCCTCTTTCTCTGTCTCCCTCTTCCTCCTCTTTCTGCCTTTTTCCTCTCCCTTGCTCCCTCTCCCTCCCACACTGTTCACTTTTCACACTCTGGTTGTAAGAGAAATGTCACAGGCCTCTTGTCATAATATGACTGCAGTAGCGCTGAAGAGAGTGTTAATGAAAGCAGCTAAAGATAACTAACCAGCATGAAGTGGCAGAAGGGCAGCTGGTGGCACAGCCTACACACAGACCATGCATATACTACAAAGAAAAGTTACAGACAGATCATATACACTACCAGTCAAAAGTTTGGACACACCTTCTCATTCAATGTTTTTTCTTTGTTTTGCTGTAGATTAATATTGAAAATAAACAAAATGATGAAGGAACACATGGAATTATGCAGTAAACAAAAAAAACAAGTTAA
>JBBPCZ010000163.1:9972687-9983594 GCA_037974445.1 Brycinus macrolepidotus | reverse complement strand
TAAGGAATCGAATCGAAAAGAAGAATCGATAATGGCATCGACATCGATAATTTCTTAGCGATTCCCATCCCTACTGCTGCCACTGCTGTCAAAATCCCTGTTCCCTTTTGCATTGCCAATCTCCATAAACTGATGCATGTTTAACCATCAGATCAGTCATACTGTTTACAACTATGCCACTATTAATTGATATATGCCCCTTGCAAAAAAAGCATTTTCAAATGAACTGAAAGAGTATAAACACTAACATTCTTCATGCTAATTTAGAATGGCCAGCAGTTGGCTATATCACTGCCCCAAGAATCAAATGACAGGCTTATTTATCTCATTCATGTGTCTGGAGTAGAATTTTAAAACCTTACCTGATACTCTCTGTGCTGCTCTGTGCTGCTGCTGTAACCCTCAGTGGTTTCTATTTGTGCGGCCTAATGATAAAATTATATAAAACCTTCACAGACCCTTAATTAATTAGACAGTCTAAAGTATATTTTTATTGGATAATCATCTTTAATATAATTGCAGCTGGGAATCTTCTGCTCACAGATCAGCATTTTGTGAAAGATCATGTAAATTTTTCTTTACGTTTTTCTTGTATTTAGTCAAAGTTTAAACCCGACTGATAAACACACATACTCACACATAGACCCATGAAATTATTCTCAGGGAAATACATTAACGTTACATTCCTCTCTTTTATCAAACAACCGTTACCTACTTTTTTCATGTTTGTTCACAAAAATAGGCAAGAAAATTAACATCAGATGTCTTAATGTTATAGTAAGCTTATGCCCATATAGACATGTCTATAGCTTACTCTGGATGAGAACAAAAGGGTGCATTTTTTTTTGTTTGTTTGTTTTGATTTGGTTTTGGTTTTTTTGCAGTCAACAAGAAGACAGGAAAAAGACAAACCCAGCATTTCTCTTCAATTATAACGAAACTACTTACTCTCCATCCATCATCTCCTTCATCTCCTTTAATAGCTAGTGCACTGACTGATGAGGTGGTGTTGAGCGACTCTGTTCATGCTCGGTAAGCCTACCCTGAAGCGTACAACAGTGCCTAATGGAATGAATGGGAAAACTGTTTCCATTTTAGCAACGATTACAGGTTTAATTGATGGTAGGGATATTTCAGCTTTTCTAAAGGTTGAAAATGTTGTATCTCTAACACACTACCTAAATCTATCCCTATGGTTTTGTCTTTAACCTTTAAATACACGAGAGTTTCATTATTAACACATCAAAGTATGAGTGTTTCATTGATCATTTGTACGTTATGATGCCGTTTAGTTTACATGTTGTTCCACATATTGTTCCACACACATACAAAAACTTCTGAATAACTGAAAACAATTCTCAATAACAATACGGTAAAATCAGTGTTGTTATTCAGATGTTTTTTTCACCAATCACTGAAAAAAGTTGCAGGTTACTAGCAACCTTAGGCAAAAATCATTATTACAACTATCACCGTGATCTTCTTTCTAATTTATTTCATTAATATGGCTTCTTAAAAATACCTCGTAATGGTCTGATGCTTTGAAATTTTATACTTCATTCCAAGCCCCTACCTAATGTTTGAATGTTAACATGATTTAACAGTAATCCACCTTAGAGTAATCTACACCCACAGTTGCACCCTTCACTATAGAAGCAAAGTGACTTAGTTTAAAATGGGTAGCTATTTTGTCCAAATTTTCGTATATACTGTATTTGCAGATATTTCATAGCTTCTGTGTCCTTTGAGATTGCCCTAACAAATATGTAGCACATTAAAGTATGTGTGTGTGTGTGTGAGTGTGTGTGTGTGTGTGCGTGTGTGTGATCACTCCATTTGCAGTCAGCCTTCCTGAATGCCTTAATGAGCCTCGGTTGACCAGAATATTGGCGGTGAGTCAACCGTCACTAATATGAGCCAGCACACACAAACACACACACACACACACACATACCTGCAAACACTCTCAGAGATACATACAGGCAAGATATTTCAGTAGTCGGCATATAGGACTCGTTCAAGTTTGGCACTAGAACAGAGACGGTGTGAGTGTGTGCGTATGTGTGTGGATGGGTGTGGATGTGCATGTGTGTGCGCTTTGATGGTGCAGATGTCCAGCCAGTTCGTTTGAGTGCTAGCCATTGATCTACTTTCATGTTAACAAGTAGGTCCTTGCAACATCCCTCACCCCTAATAGGGGAGTGTTCCATCTTTACTCCAACATCTCTATGGCCTGTGTGTGTGTGTGTGTGTGTGTGTGTGAGAGAGAGAGAGAGAGAGAGAGAGAGAGAGAGAGAGAAAGGCCAAACTGTCAGTACACTTTTGTCTCTATTTAAAACACAGTGGGAAATTTTTTATGACATTTAATTTTATATTTTCATATAAATATTGTTACTGTCAACACTATGCTCATATCAGTGGTATTTTGATTTTAATGTCATGGTATTTTAAGTCACATAGGTACTTTCCAGACTGTTTAATATTTTGAATTTAAAATAGTCAGTCAATAAAACAAAAACGTGTGTTTTACATTTTCTTAACATATTAGAAGTTTAATTTAAGTCAAAGCACTACTTTTTTACAGTGCAAATGCTCACTGTAAAAGGTTTGTTGAAGTGGAGGGTGCAGATATTGGTGATTTCACAGCCAGGTATAGTGTGTATGTTTGAGTAGGGGAACCACCAGGTCCCAAAGGACTGAAGTTATAGAGCAACAGTGCCTCTGATTTCCTCCAGACTGTTTTCCGACTTATGATAAGCCATTGTTTCATGCCTGTAGGCCTACTGGAAAATATGTATGCAGCACGCAGTGTTGAGCAACTATTTCGTTTGATAACGGTCATGAACTGTAGAACTTTTGTTTTTATACAAGCTTTGTTCTCATTGGTTTTTATCTTTTTTTTTTTACTGTTTTTTGCCGCATGGATGAAATGGCTGGACTCCTGGGACGCACTACAGCACTGGACAAGCTCTGCCTGTGTAAACAAATAGAACTAATAAAAGTGAGAGGACAAAATGTACATTCTTGAAAGGTGATGGTTCCTGTGCCCATGGTTCAGCTGCAGCTCCGTCTTCCTCATTATTCTCCATTTTCTCTACAACGGGGACGCTAAGCTTTTGGGACAGCAGGAAAAAACCTCATTATCACCACAGCAGCAGGAATCAAAGCTCCACACAGCAAATGGAGTGATTCAAAGTTAATTTCAGACAAATTTGATTATTTTCTGTAATTTAATGATGAAGTGCTTTTACACTAGCAGAAAAAAAACCAAGAGATAACAAAGCAGATAATGATCACCTGCACTGCTGACATCTCTTGTAATATGATGAGCCAATCACAAAGCAAGAAAATGGGGAAATCGGTTAAATTACTCATATTATTTTTAAAAAAAAATTGCTCTAAATTCTTTCAAATGATAGTCTTGTCATAAAGGGAAAATCAATTTTATTTAAAATAAACTTTTTTTAAATTAATTTGCTATTTTATTAATTAACAAACGTAATCAATTAGCACAATTAGATCAGCTGAACCTCATCCTGTACTGGTGTTTTTTGCCTGTCAAAAAACAGCCGGATATCATGCTGGTAGAACAGGGAAAAGAAGCAGCTAGTTAAATATGCACATGTGGTCAACAGCAGTGTTTCTGGTTGCCACCGTGTCCCTTCATGCTTAAAATTCCTGCTGTTTTCCCACTGTTTAGAGCAGATTTACTATCGCAGCACTTTATATGCACTTTACCTACCCTGACTTTTCTCAGGGTTTGCTCTAGTGAGCTTTAGTTTTTTAGAAGTGCCCACCATGATTGTGGTTAAACCTCCACCCTCCCATATGATAACTGTTACACCTACTTATCTTTGTCACTGTCTGAATAATAAATAATCATAAAACCTTGTATCTCCAAGCAAGTAAGAAAAAAGGTTATGTGTACAGTCACTTTGCTGAGCTGAGCTGAACACCTGCCCTCCCTGTTTGGTATAGTGCCCCACCAGTTTGATGCTAGTGCATGATCGACCTTGATAGAGCATTCCAGACTACCGTAGAGCTTCCTGCATGTACCACTGACCCTCTTGCTGTGCAACAAGGCCTCATTTGCATGTTCCACTCACCCTCCTGATGAGGCTGAAAGCTTTAGCTGAACATCATGGAGAATTAAGTGAAAAGTCTATTAATTCTTCCACTTGAAAGCCAGCGAAGGTGTGTTTGGGGCTCGTAAAGGCCCATCCCTGCAAGGATTCTAACTAAAACTATTCAGTACTAGACACTGTACACTTGTCTCTCTGTACTGAGTTCCTTACCTGGATATACTGACATGTTCTCACCGCATTAATGGATTGAACTCTTTCTGTTTAGGTAACCCCTGAAAGGCTGTCACTTGCTTGCTAGAGGGTTGGACCTAATCTGTGAAGCTGCTTGGCTACAACATCCGCTGAAAAAACTGATATACAAAGTGAATTAGGATTGGACTGACATTTTTTTTTCAGTGCAGGTGGTATGTTTTTTTTTTATTTTCTTTTTTTTCCCCAAACACGTGTTCTAATGATACAGTCTGTATCAGACATATGCTGTGTTGTCATGGCCTGTTACAAAATGTGTTAAAATAATGAAAACAAATGTTAATTAACATACATAAGAGTGTATGTTTTTATGCTTGAATGACTGAGTTCCCCAAGATGTAAAACAGCAATTTTCATGAGGGATCGATCAGAGGAGCACTGTCGTTAGGTATCTAATGAGGTATGAAAAAGGGAGTGTTGACAGACGGTCCTTGTGCACTGGTATGTGTGTGTGTGTGTGTGTGTGTGTGTGTATGTGTATGTTGTCTTTGTGAAAGGTGGCAATGGTTTGGGGAAATGCATGCCACAATTTGAGATGCAAAACTTACGCACATTCACAAGCATATATTGTAGCTCACAGGTTTTGTGTGTGAGAGCTTGTCAGTGCTTGGCACAGTTGGGAGTTTGCGTGAAATGTTTTGGTGATTTTTGTTGTGTGTGAGTGTGTATGTGTGATATGAAGAAAAACTATGCGTGAATCCACAGCACACCTGGATTCCAAGCTGTGCAGCCTCTTATATCTGAATCTGCCAAATTCTCCAAAGCTCAACACGTGTCCCAGTTCATCAGCCAACTCTCAGTCAGACTCGGTTTCTTTCTTTCTCTCACTGTCTCTCTCTCTCTTTTTCCTTTCTCTCTTTCTTTTTGTCTTTCCCTCCTCACCTTTATCGTTCTGTTGCTGCCCTCTCTTTCTTTTTTTCTCTCCTCTCGTTTTTTCTTTCTTTCTTTCTTTCTTTCTTTCTTTCTTTCTTTCTCTGTCATCTTTCTTATTTCTTTTTCTCTATTTTTTTTCCTTTCTCTCTTTCTTTTTGTCTTTCACTCCTGTCCTTTATTGTTCTGTTGCTGTCCTCTCTTTCTTTTTTCCCTCCTCTCATTTTCTGCCTTCTTTCATCTTTCATGCTGTCTCTTCTTTCTTTCTTTTTTCTTTCTTTCTTTCTTTCTTTCTTTCTTTCTGTGTTTTCTTTCTTTTCTCTTATTCTCTCACTCCTCTCCCTCTTTCTCTCTCTCAGTTGGATATTAAGATAGGAGAAGATGAAAGAGAAAGGTAGAGTTTTGAAACTTAAAACTAGAGTTAAGGAGTAGGGGTCAAGGGCTAAGTGAGGGATAGACAGATAGATAGATAGATAGATAGATAGAGAAAGAGATAATGTGACTGTTCCTTCTGTGAGTTCAGGACACAGTTTCCAAAGACACCAGATAATTTAGTCTTTTTTCATTTTTTCTGAAAACACCCCTTCTGAGGAGCTGTATTCTCTGGACAAATGGAGCTCCATCCAATTCCTCTGGGATGAGCTGGTGAAGTGTTTGGGACCCAGAACTAATCATCCAACAAGTACCTGACCTCACCAAACTTCTTGTGGCTGAATGCAAATCCTCACCGCAATGTTCCAACATCTAGTGAAAAGCCTTTCCAGAATGGTAGAGTGTTACTGCAGCAAAGTCCCTATTAATACCCTTAATTCCAGAAGAAGCACTGGATAAGCAGGTGCCTGCAGCATTAAGGCATATTTATTTCTTGTCGTAGGTTTGTCTTTTGCTGTTGATGCTTAAAATACCAAATGTTTTGTGTGCTTTTTATATCATTGTGTCCTGTCCTCCTTTCACCTTTTCTGCACAAAGAAGCTTAAGTGTGAAGCTACAGGTACTGCGAGATGCAAATAAATGTGCAGGTTTCTCTGTGCTATTAAAATCATTAATCTAAGCTGGGTCTGTGATAAATTAGAGTGGGGATTAGACACCTCTTTTACTACTCCCACCACGCAGTGGATGGCGGTAAAACTAGTGAGCAGCATGGAGTAAACACATACACAAATAGAAACACACATTTCTGTAATGCAGCCGCAATAAAAAGTTACATTACACAAGAGATCCTCCATAATGTACAAGCGTATGTACACACACACACGAGCGCGCGCGCGTGCACACACACACACACACACACTCACGTCCTAAGGCAAATTAGAAATTGATTTCCTAAACACTATGTAGTAATCTGTATTACATGTTATTATGTATAAAAATGGAAGGAGTGTCTAAAGCTCTCTCTCTCTCTCTCTCTCTCTCTCTCTCTCTCTCTCTCTCTCTCTCTCTCTCTCTCAGCCAGAGCCCTTCAGAGAGAAGCTAAAATGGAAGTGAGTGAGAGTGTGTTCATGCAGCATTCATGGGACAGCAGCAGCAGTGTGTGGTGTTAGCTCTCTTTCAGAGGGGACAGGGACAGATGTCAGTGTGTGTGTCTCGTGGTGTCGCTCCTGCATCATTCAGCATAAGGGCACACCTGTACCTGTCCACGCAGCCCTCACTCACTCACTCCCTCTCTCTCCTCAGAGATCCATCGCTAAACAGCTCAGTATTGTTTTCTACTATTTCTCTAACAAAGGGAAATGCTGAGTTTTGTCCAACTTTTTGCCACTTGTTTGGCTTGTTTGTTTGTGTACATGGTTGTTTATGCATGTGCTAGCTGAAGCCTCGGTCTAGTCGATACGCTTGTGAGCTTTTGTGTTCAGGTTTTGCTGGGACACTGCTCTTTCTGCATGGATGAGATGCTATACAGGTCAGGGGCATGCTTTAACTCTCTCGCTCACCCTGATCCTACAGTTTATACAGCCAAACCCTCCCCCACCTCATCTTGTTAGCACAGGCTGCTGATGCACATGCATGACCGCCTGTCCACCCTGTTCTCTCTTTCTCTCTCTCTCTCTCTCTCTCACACACACACACACACACACACGCTCAAATGTCAAGACTTGTATCGTGAACAGGTCTCACTGTGCTGACTATACACTGTTTATATACACCAATCAGCTATAACATTAAAACTATCTGCTTAATGCTGGGTAGCTCTCCTGACCAGAACAGGTCTACCCATTGGTACTAGGCTCCACAGAACCTCTGAACGTGGCTGTGGTTTCTGGCACCAAAACATCAACAGCAGGTGGGGCCTCCACGGATCAGATTGTTTGTCCAGCACATCCCACAGATGCCTGATCGGATTGAGATCTAGGAAATTTGAAGGCAAATAAATATATTGAACTCTTTGCTTGTGAACCATTTTGCAGTGTGGTAGAGTGCATCATCCTGTTGAAACATGTCAAAGTAACATCCATATTAAAGCAAGGACCCAAGGTGTCCCAGCAGAACTTTGGCCAGGACATCACACTGCCTGCACTGCCCTTCTTTCCATAGTGCATGGCCTGTAAAAATGGCAATGCCTTGTGTTATCTTTTCTCCAGGTAAGTTATGCACATGCACCCAGCTGTCCACATGATTTCAAAGAAAACGTGATTCATCAGACCAGGCCACCTTCTTCCATTGCTCCATGTTCCAGTTCTGATGCTCACACCACCATTGTAGGCACTTTCAGTGGTGGATAGGGGTCAGCATTGGCACTCTGAAGAGTCTGCAGCTATGTAGACCCAAACACAGCAAACTCGTATGCAAACTGGTGTGTTCTGACACCTTTCTATCACAGCCAGCATTGACTTTTTCAGTATTTTATGCTACAGTAGCTCTTCTGTGTGACTGGACCAGACGGTACAGCCTTTCCTATGCGTATCAATGAGCCTTGGGCACCCTTGAACCTTTGGCTGGTTCACTGGTTGTCCTTGAACCTTGAATCACTTTTGGGAGGTACTAACCACTACTTGCCACAAGACCTGCCGTTCTGGAGATTTCATAGTGACACAGTGTCCTTATGAGATGCCTTTAATGTGTTTAAATGTATAAAGACTCTTTAAGGTTCTTTAAACTTTCAAATGGTTCTTTACATTCACGCATCTCATTAACAAAAAAGGTTGTTAAAGATTGTTTAAGGAACCAAAAATGGCTCTTTAGTTAAATCACGCAAAAGAATACTTTCTAGCACTCATTATTTTTAGAGTGTATTTAGGGCATTGATATGCATGAAAACAAACATACATTGAGGATTCCCTTTGGACTGTATGGTTTGTGTAATATGTGGGTATGAAAAATGCAGTTAAATAAGTAATTACAGCGTAAACAGAGCGTGGTGTTTGCAACCCGCAGTTCTAACAGCTCTAACAGAGGGGTGGGGCAGAAATTCATAACTGTGTGATCATACTGTTGGGGTGATCAAGCGGAGGCCTGGACTCAATTATGCCGTAAATGAATGTGATGCTTTCCTTGACCTGATGCTAGGCTTTCTTCTGTGTGGAGAAAGTGTGCTGATTTCTTGCCTGTGGTCCTGAGTGCATTTGTATGCTGCCTCGAGATGACTGCAGGCAGAGAGCTGAGAGTGGCAGGTCAGGGGATGAGTTGCTTGTCTTTCTTTCTCTCTTCCTCTCTCTCTTTCTCTCCCTCGTTCTCTCATTAAGCTCTCACCCCCAAACAAAACAAGCTAACTCACTAAAAGCCAGCAAACAGCAAATGCGTCAACAGAATGAATAGACACAGAAGAGCTTTAGAATTAGAATACAAAGCCACAAACAAATAGGTATGTAGCAGGTGCCCAGATGGTAGATTTGCACATGAGGGAGTGTCTTGTGTGTGTGTGTGTGTGTGTGTGTGAGTGTGTGTGTGTGCGTGCATGTTTGTAGGCTAGTTCTGCTTTCTTTGGTTTCCAACAAACATCAATGTCAGAACCAACAAAATTGCTCTTACTTTAAAGGATTTTTTGGGGTTTTTTTTGTTTCTTTGTTTGTTTGTTTTTTGTTTTTTTTACAAAAGTTCCATTTAAAAAAAACTGTAAGGACAAATCTATTTCTATTTGATCACTAAGTTTGAAGTCAAAGGGTAAAAACACTGAATATTCTGTATTTCTGCAGGATTTAGGTTAATTAAGGTTAAGATTAAACAAGGTTGAACAATATCATTCAGAGTGGTTTGAAATAAAATGCTCCTGATTAGAGAAACGTCCACATACTTACCAAATTACTGAACTATTCACAATGGTTGTGATACAAGCCAAGTGCCTGATGTGTTTAATGCCTCTAAAACCTACCTCATCGAAAGTTAAATCATAATTGCGAATATGCTGCCTGAGCCCTGAGACTTTGTTTCATTCCTTGTAGTTTTCAACCGTCTCAAGTGAGGGTATCTGGTTGCTCTGTTATCAGGGCATTTTGAAGGTTAATTGATAAATGATAAATGAAAAATGTCATGAAAAATGTCTTGACAAATGTCTTTGTGGTTAAATTGTCTCACACTGAAAAGATGAGAAAAATATCATGTAAATATAGCCTCCAAAACTGTAGCTGGATGCCACCTCTAAATCTTTGACTGGAAAAAGCTTCTAAAGTACTCAACATGGATTTGGTGTGAAAGGAAGAATTGTTATGCAGGAAACAATCTCATCCCTACTGTTGACTATGTTGGGGGATCTATGATGTTTGGGGGCTGTTTTTCCTTCAAAATCTCTGAAAACCTTCTTAAGACACGTCACATTCTGGACTTCATGAAGTAGCAGGAGAAAAATCTGGCAGCCCGAAAGGCAATGATCTAAAACTTACATCCCAGTCCACACACAAATGACTCAAGTGACCACAGAATCAAGCTTTTAATCCGAGTCCCCTGATTCAAAGACCACTGAAAACCTGAAGGGTGAGTGGAAGAAAAGAGCCCAAAAAACATGATCTAGTACCCTGGAGGATCTGAAGAGATTCTGTATTAAGGAGTGGTCTCAGATTTATTATATTCTCATGAAGCATCATAGGAGAAGACTCATTGCTGTTATGTTGGAATAATACTCAGTGAAGGACTGCAAGTCATGGTGACAGATGTGGTATTGTTTAAAATGTGGTTTTGGTTAAAATAACCAAACCACAGGGCCTGTTTTCTTCAGTTAAGTTCTTTAGTTAAATGGTTTTTTTTTCTAATATTTTCAGTGGACAATTGAGCAAATTAACCACAAAAAAAGGTTTTCATGACCTGTTTTATAGGGGTGCTAATAATTACAGAGCCTACTTTAAACATGTACACAAACATACATGCATAAGCAATACATTTATATTCTCACAGCATATAAAAACAAACTCTGTGTGTGTGTGTGTGTGTGTGTAGGAGATACATAGGCAGAGCCTGAGACAGACAGAGTGCATATATATGTTTGGATATGTTGATTCTCATGTGTGTGCTTCTGTGTGCACAGAGGTGTGTGTGAGAATTGTGTGTGTTTGTGTGTGTGTGTGTGTGTGTGGGAGAGTGACTGCCTGATATTTAGCGATATTTCTCCTCCCTCTGAGAACATTTTCAAGGATATTTTCCCTCCCTCTGCAATGACAGATTGTGTGTGAGTGTTTCTCTTTATGACAGCACAAGTGAATGTGTGTGTGTGTGTGTGTGTGTGTGTGTGTGTGTGTGTGTGTGTGTGAGTGTGTGTGTGTGTGTGTGTGTGTGTGT
>JBBPCZ010000163.1:9902484-9913381 GCA_037974445.1 Brycinus macrolepidotus | reverse complement strand
AGAGAAAGAGACACAGTGAGAAAATGGGGTGCAGACAGAAAGGAGGGAGAGAGAGAGAGAGAGAGAGAGAGAGAGAGGGAGGGAGGGAATAAAACATTGCTTTATATTATCACAGAATTTGGTCTACAGAAAGAAAGAGAGCCACACACAGCCTGAGAGTTCATTAAGAGTCTGTCATTATATTTAAATATAATGAATTATCATTATTGGATCTTTGTAAATCACTTGCAATCATCTAATCATCTTTTTAATCAAGATGTAGCACATTACCTCATCTCACTGATTCTAAATCAGAACTCCCATAATGGTAACTACCAGCTGGAAATTCACATATTTCAAGAAACAAACAGGATGAACTCATACACCTAAGAGCAAAGAGTTGCACAGGTTAAAACATTCACTTAACATCTTCGATCTATCTTAACAGGACCAATGCCAGAACAAAATCATGAAACTACGGAATCTGAAAACCACAGAGGGGCCAGGCAAGGTCCAGAAAAATCCATCCACTCGTTATCTACACTGAAATGTAGATTGAAAGATAAAGAAACACCCTGGACAGGTTGGTATAGAAAAATATATAAGTCAAGTCGAATCAAGTCAAGTAAACGTATTGCCATTTCAGCCATATACACAGTACACAGTGAAATGAAACAGTGTTCATCCACAACTAAGGTGCAACACAAAGTAAAAAAAAAACAAAACACGAAACTACATAAGTGCAAAACAGTGGTTGCACTGAAATAAATGCATTTTAGTACCTTGATTCGTAGAGGGTAAAGAGAAAAGTGATTTAGGGAAGAATCCACAGCAGGGTCACATTTGCAACAAATCACTGAAGGTTTAAGAAATTTGTCTGCTGACTTATACTTCCAAGGCTTTCAGCACTTCGCAAAAATGCAGCCAGCCCAAAGTGATGCATGCAAACCCTCCTATGTTAATCAACACAGCCTTTTAAACTGGGTGTGCGCAGCAAGTACTGTTGCAGCACCCAGAAAGTTTAATTTCACATTTCTTTTTTTTGCCTCTTGCCACTGTAGAAGCATGTATAAAATAGTGGGTTTAGTGGAGCATGATGATTGGGTGATAGGCCCTCACTAAATGGCCCCCTGACACCAGGCCTGTGTCTTGATTAATCTGCCATCTAAGTCTCATCTTAAGTCTTAAGTGTCAGGAATTTGTAGAATCTATTTTCACTGGTTAGATGGCTCTCTTGCAAGAATAGCTGTCATACTCCAAAGTGGGCCAAAAAAAAAGAACAGGAGGGATGTGACCGGAGAAAGCTATAAGAAAGGCATTTTAAAAATGGCTTTTTTTTCTTCAGAGAATTCAGTGTTACGGCTGCCGCTTTGTAGTTCAGAGCAAATTGCGGTAGAATGCTGGTAATTTTCTACATTCAAAATATGCCAGTGCGGTAGTTACACAGCTGCTACAATGACACTGAGTGGGATGCATAGCTGACTGCATCGTTGCTGAATGCATTTCTTTGTGGGATTCATTGTCAGTGACTCTTGAGAGGCCAGGATATTTAAAACTGATTTGTACTCTCATAATAAGCAAACGGGTAACCTTCCCACTTAATTAGCAGTTTGCAAATGCAGAACTTGTAATGGAATTCTGGACCATTTCTGCTTTAGAACAGACGACCAGAAACATCCTCAAGTCAACATAAAAAAAGCAGAAAAAAGACAGACAACACTGTTTAAAAGCTAAAGCAATTTTATCATTACTATTGAAAAATATTTTCAGATGGGGCTTTATGTAGCAAACACACCTTTATTATTTTACTTTGCTACCTTGCTAGCTAGCTAAGGGTAGCACAGTTAGAAAAATATAAAAACAGAAGAGAACTGTACCATGGTTCTAACTGTAAGCCTGATGCTTAAACTAGAAGAATAATTATTAGTTTATGTTAGTTATACTTCGACTTCTCAAAAAGAACGGTCTGCATTCCAAGATTTTTTTAGCTAGCCAATTAGCTCCCTGAAGAGAGGCTAGGCAAGAACAAATGTGTTTACACTGACAAACCCTTCCCTCATTGTCCTCTCCTAACAGTAGAATGTATTTAATTTGCACATCCAAACTGGGAGGAGACACTGGAGAGAGTATTTTTATATCACCACAGAATTAAATTTTCACCTGTTTTGGAAGTTCTTTGACTATAATATGCTTTTTTTTTTTTTTTTTAATAAAACTGATGCGTATAACATTATATGCATTTTTTGTCTCCAGTGACATTTATGCATATAACATATATTACTTACAAAACAGCAAGCAAACTGCATTTTTGTCTTTGTATGTAAAAAAACAAATAATTGTTCATAAAATAGTTTTTTGTGTTTGAATTTTGTTTAAACACCATTTTTCTTTATACATCTTTTTTCCCCTTTTACCCTTCATTGCTCACTAGCAGCTTGACACTGAGCCACATTTGACACTTGTACATCTTTTTATATAAAGTAAGCCGCAGTTGTGCTGCTTGTTATATCTCAGCATGGTCGTCTTTGTGGAAAGGTATGAATTGTTTTCACAGCCGTGGGTTCTGAGACCTCCCCTTTCAACCTTTATTGCTCCCTAGCACCTCAACATTGAGTCACATTTCACACAAAGAAGGCCAACAGTGCCATAGTTAATATGATAACATAATTATAATGGATTTGTTTTATTATATTGATCAAAGATATCCAAGTATATTTTCTACCATCCCGTCGGTAGAATGGCCAATAGTGGGGCCTGCAGAAATAGCCTACAAACAGTACTAAAATAGAGACAAAAACATATATCAAGTTAGACAGGAAGGAGAAGGAAGGGTAGATTCATACTGGTAGCCTGGGGTGGACATGACCACGCTTGATATTTGACTGGCCACCCCAGTGACCACCCTAGATCTGGTTGTTTTTCAGTTTGAATATATCAATCAAACGCTGATGATGCTCCCCTGACATGCACATAGGCCATCAAAAATTAGTGAGACTGATCACAGTTGAACCAATTTGCTAGTTTCACTGGGCCAAAAACCTTTGAGAAAACATAATGTATGATCAGTTTAATGTGCTGTAGCTTTATTTTTAAGACTTGCATAAAATCATTATGAAGCTTTAAGCCAACTAAATGTCAGCCAAAAATTTCACCAATAGAAAAGTGACCAGCACAGATGGTATCAGTACTGGCTAGTAGGTTTTTTTTATATATAATTTTCCAAATATAACTTAACTGTCGTTGCTCTATTGAACATACAGAAGGAATTTACTCCACTCTTGTGAAACAGCGGTCACAAAAGGTTTTGATAATCCTACACCTTATTACTAAGTGGAACTATACATTTAAATATCGCCTGCTTTGTACTATGTAGTACTGTACACTATTATTCATTCTAAACCTTTTACTTTTTATGTACTCTAGTTGTAACCAAAGTATTGGACAGGAATTATGTCTTATTTTAGCTTTGGCTGGGTCATGAAAAGTGTCAAACTATTGTATTTACTCATATTTAATTACTTGATTTTCTTTAAATCCCACTATTCTATATTCATGCCTCCCACCGTGGCTATCCAAGTCAAAAGATTCTGGATATGCCGCTAAGGAGATGAAGTTTCATGCACTGTTTTTTTCCCCAAACTTCAGTTGTTTTTATAACTCTATTTAAGATGCTGGAGTTACTTTGCAAGCAAGATACAAGAAACATGAAACTCAGAAAAAAAAAGCATATAAATCCTTCCCCTTTTGACCTATTATGTAGCGCTCCGAGATCACAAAACACATTTTCTATGGAAATGGAGATCAGTGTTTTAGATGCTCATCTTAAGAGGAGTGCTCATTTTAAAGCATAGTAGTTTTTACAGAAGAAAAACATTGGATTCTTTTTGGTTATGGGTTCAATATTGATATCGGAAAAATGAAAAAGTTGTACTACACCCTCTCTAAGTGTAATGAAATACAGTAACATGTGCAGTAACAAATTAGCCAGTCTCATCGAGCCATCCTTCTCACCATTTATGTGACACTTCTGACAGTTGGTGTATGCCACTTTATTCTCACCGACTAATTCAGAGGGGAAGATAGAAGAGTTAGGACTGGGGAAAAAAAAGAGGAGACGGAAAGAGGAGGAGAGTGGGAGGCTCCTCGTTTCATTTTTAAGGATGACTGATTTTGGCTGCAAAATTTCCTCATTGATTATTTATGTCATGGTAATCTTCCACTCTGCTCTTCCGCATTAACATGCACTCACACTCACACTTACACACACACACACACACATGCCCAGAAGCTAGGAAAACGTCAAATAACTCAATTAGACATCTCACATACAATTAACATCTAACCCATCAGATTCACCCTTTACATTCAAAGTGACAGTACACACAAAGCACAGTAACACTGCAAGCGTGTATGTGTGGTTGTGCACTAATCAGTGGCAACCCTAGACTCTGGAGGCCCCCAGGTAAAGAAGAAGCCCATTAAGGGCCAACTCACCCCCACCCCGTGTGCCCCCCTTAAAAAAAGGCAGTCAGTGGTGCCTGATCAGAAATCATAATTTATGCAAAAATAATAAATAACACCATTCACACACACACACTCACATCTGAGTATTTGAATAACAAAAGAGGAGCAACTTTGAAACATCCGGAGTAATATGAAACATCAAATATCATGTACACACACACACACACACACACACACACACTGATGACTGACAAACAGACATGGCAGTGAATGCGATCACTCTGATCCCTGACCCAAGCTCTACCTTTGTGATCTCCCAGGTCCAAATACATTATAGCGATTGGACAGGAACCCATGTATCTCCATATTTTGTCATTTTAACTTTTTTCATAAATCTACTGTTGAATGCAACTGTTGACCCTTTATATCTGTCTGTAAATTTCACAAATATTAAACCAATGCAAAGAGAATCTTTAGACATGTGGGAGTAAAGAAGAGTGCAGGCAAACCACAGTAGGCTGGAGAGCAGTTTAGCATTTGCCCTCTAGTCATAGCCAGTACTGTCTTCGATAGCCTGTTCATAGCATTTCAAATTTTAAAAACTGAGTGCACACACAGCTACAATACAATATGATGATATTTGATGTAAGCTGATAACATAATGCAATGCAATTACTGCCTCAGATGCAGCTGTTCTAATAAATGGCAGACAAACCTCATATCTTCACATTCACTGATTAAATTCCATTTGAGCCTGATTTTGGTAAAATATTAATAATACAACCCATGAGTTATGGGTTGACCCACACTTCACTACTGTCCAGACACTTGCAAGTAAATCACCATATATAAAGACATAACACCAACTTTGACAATGCGGCATTTAATTATTTTTAAACAGTTTTTCATTTCTTGAAAAGTAAGGGTTTTGGACAGGCAAGGTTTCCGCCTGACACCAACAATGTATGACAGCTGCAGGTTGCTAACTGACTGTCCTAGCTGATGGTATCCACCTGTTATACAGTAGCTAGAAGGTGCCCCACTTAGGGCTTGTATAGGGCAGACATGGTGCAATTTCTTAATCTAGGCTACCTGGTGGAGAGGATAGAAACCAAGGGCTTATGCTTTGTCTATGTATATAAATATATCTACACACTCATACACTTGCAAATTTGCAAGGCCCCCTAGAATCTTGGATAATATGTTTCCATGGTAACTCTTGATTTTCATTGCCTCTTATTGTATTAGAAGTGTTAAATTACTGAATAAATCCTGAGTGGATCAAGTGCTTGTGCTGAATCTCTCTCTCTCTCTCTCTCTCATGTCTCAGTTGACATTAGCTCTGTTGAGGTTTGTCTTGTGGACGTGTAAAGCCACCCAAGCATTTCGGCCCTTTCTCCTTTCTTTCTTTGCTTTCATTTTTTGGGCATACCTGTGCTCCCACTGTCCCCAAGCCTCTACACTCACACACACACACACACACACACACACACACACACACACACTATTGATTCACCCCTTTCTTCTTCTCTATTCTCTCCCTCTCTCTCTCCCCACCCCATCCCCTCCTTCTGATCAATGCTCTTGGATTGCCTCTCCGACACCAAATGTCAGCCATTAATTGGCCAAGCATGAAGAGGAGAACCAGCCTTGCTTTCTGGAGTTTAACTCTGACAGACTGAGCGCCACACACGTGCACGTGGCATGCAGAACAAAAGCATTGATCTCAGCTAAAATGTCAACACAGCGCTTGTGGTGTGAGAGAGAGGTGCAGGTTGTGTATTAGTGGTGTATTAGCCAGTATTAGTGGTGGTGGAGAGCGTGTGAGATGCTGATGAAGGACTGAAAGGTTATGCAATTGTTCACGCGGGTTAACCTGGTTGGGAGATCAGGATATTGATCTGCGTCAGAGTGAAGAAGCAAACAGCTTTACTTCTCACATCTCTCTTGCACTCTTTATCCCTGTGCCTTTAAAAGCTCTCGCACCATGTAAGTTTGAAGACTTGGACTTCCAGCACCTTCCCTCTTCAAGGAGAACTGGTACGTCATTAAGATAAAGCTGTTTTTTCCTACTGAGATTATATAGATTGTACTGACAGCAGTGATGGCCTGGCAACATATTGGATGGGATGGCTAATCTATCAATAACTAATCAATAACGCTTACCTACTGCACCATGTTTGAGGGCCACTTTCTCAGTTTCAGCAATTGAACAAATGTCCACCTAATTTCCTCCTGTCCTTGCTTTCTTTAGGTGTCTTTCTGTGTGATTCTCTCCCTCTCTCTCTCTCTCCCTCTCTCTCTCTCTCTCTCTCACTCATCCTCACTTTCTGTCTTTCTCTACATCTCCCCCTCTTTACATTCTAATGGTCTTTACTTTGTGTGTTTACTTTATATGTGTGTGTATGTGTGTATGAGTGTGTGTGTGTGTGTGTGTGTGTGTGTGAGCAGGCATGCATTTGTGAGACACTGAGAGACATGGCAATGTCTTCGGCAGTGTGTGAAGTGAGTGTTTTTAATTAGCGTAAATTCCACTCCGATCCCATGGGTTTAATTATATTCGCTGACTCACTGATTAAAGCTTTTAATCGACTCCACCAGCAGCAGAAAAACACCATCCCATCCTAATATCCATCTCTGCCTCCAACAATTAGAGAAATTTCCATGTTTACAGAGCGAATGTGCTTTAGCCCAGCGCTCTCTGGGCTCAGATGGCTTAATCGCCTTGGCCAAAGTGTTGGTCTGGTGAAATCGAGCTTTTTACTCGCCACCTGGCCTGGGAGGTAGGCGGGTTAATGGAAACTAGAAAAGCCAGACCAAAGATGGCTCCTTAAGCCGAGCAGTGAGGACTACATTTCCCATGAGCCCCCAGTGGTTCTGAAGCGTTTAGTGATTAACATTAGAGAAGGGTTCTGAGAGGTTTGACTCAAAGGGTCCCAGCTGAAGCCAAATGACGGGTTTTCTTTTTTTTTCAAACCTTAAAGAGTTAGTGAGGATAAAGTGAGTTAATTTCAGGTTTTGATTCTGATCCTCCTTTTTTGTTAAGGCCACTGTGAAACCCCTTAAAGACGCACACAGACACTGGTCATTAACAGGCCCCTTTAACTTGCCTAAGCTGAGCTCTGCATAGTGAAGTGGATAAATGTGTCCAATTAACAGAGGACGCGGGGTTCCCACAGAGACCCTTTGCTTCGGTTAACATGATGACATCCACAGAGGTAAGCGCTCAATGAGTAGGAGTGATATGAACTGACTCATCATGCCGACACTGCACAGTTTTAATATGACACAGCTCAGAGTTTTCACTTTCTTCCCCTAACCTCTCTCTTTTCTCATTCACTCTCTCAAACTTTCATTCTCTCTCACTCCCTCTCATTCTCTATCTGTCTCTGAACCTCCCCATTTCTTCCATCCAGGTTACCACCCCTTTCTCCCCTCTATCTCCCCTTTCACTTCTTCCCTCACTCTCTTTCCATGTTTATATCTCTTCCCCATTTCACTACTTCCTTCACACTCTGTTTGTCTTTCTACTCTCGTTTTCTCCCTCTCATCCTCTGCTTCTTTCTCTCATACTCTCGTTGTGTCTCACTGTCTCTTTCTCCTTGTCCTCTCCTCTATCCTCCCCATTGCCTCCACCCAAACTCTTCCTTACCCCCCATGCCTCCACCCCTCCCCACCCCATTTTCCTCTGTTCAGGTCCTTTTCTCCCGCCCTCACTTTGATGGTCTGTGCTGTTCTCTCCGTTTTTCCTCCCTTGTCCTTTCTCTCTCTCTCTCACTCTGCCATTCCTCGCTCCCTGACTTTAATTACTGTGAGACTGTGATCTACTCTCCCACGCAAGAAGGCCAATTAGACTCACAGACTCTGTGTGTGTGTGTGTGTGTGTGTGTGTGTGTGTGTGTGTGTGTGTGTGTGTGTGTGTGTGTGTGTGTTAGCTGCTTTTTTGAATTATCTTGTGTTCTGCAATCATAAGGGGGCGGAAGAAGGCAGAAAAAGAGCAAAGATACAGCCAACTGTCAACTTCACTTTTCGCTGAGAACTGTATGTGCACAGTGCATGCTTGTGTGTGTGTGTGTGTGTGTGTATGTATGTGTGTGTGTTAAGGGCATTCCAAAGGAGCTATATATGGAGGTGGATCACTGACACGAACATTAATAGTATCCTTCATTCATCATTTTTCTCCTTTCTTCACTCTCCCTCTCTCTCTCTTTCTCGGTCTCTCTCTCTGTCTTTCTCTCTCTCTCTCTCATATACACGCGCGCACACACACACACACACACACACACACACACACACTCACACATACACACATGCAACGCATTGTATTTCTGCCGCACTCTCTCTGAGTTTAGCAGGCAGTATTGTGCTCCAGGGAAAGTGACCAGCACCAGTTTCCGTAGCGATGGTATCCATGGCATCCATAGGGAACAGGATTCTGGCTGCTGTGCTTGATTTTACTCCTCTAGAGACCCCACAGACAAGACAGAACAAGAGAGAGCGGGAGAGAAAGAAAGAGATGCCCAAGTGGAGCATTCTTACTCCTGTATGACCCACTGGGCCCTGTAGTTATGGGTAGTTTTCTCCATTGTCACCGGCTGTCTGTAAGCTGAGGAGGAAAAAAAGCCCTCATTCTTTCTCCCTGTGGGATTTTCGCAACTTCACACACTCACTGGTTCACACTGAGGTACTTGGGTCATGCTCTCAGAATCACTGCTGATCCTACGTGCTCTTAAGTTGTACATTCACACGTCATATACAGATACATCCTGGCTTACATGTGCATTTACACACAGACTCGACTGCATCTCGAAACCCTGAAATTTTTTTCTTCTTCCTACCAAACCTCCTCCTCTTGTCCGTGTCCCAGACTGGACCACTGGAGTGGCTTAAAGTGGAGGAAACACAAGTGTTTGTTTTTAGGTTTAGAGTGACATCACTGCAAACATGGTGTGTAGCTGGCCTAGAGCTTTAATTGGTCCGAGACTCTGAGCTGGTCCAATTCAAGCCAACAAGTAAATCCTGATCAGATAGCGCCCCTTATATTACCCAATAGCAACAATCTCTCATTAGCACATGGGCAAAAAAAATGTGATATAAATTAATATGACATTATCATACAGTCAGCTGTCTAAAATTCTGATTAAATTCTGAGTTAATTTATTTATGAAGCAGTGTTTTCAAGCAACATATTTTCAGTCTGGATAAACATTCCATTATGTACAATTCTCATACTGTGCAGTGCTGAAAACCTACACCAAGGATCTCAGTTTTTACCTGTTTGATCCTAAAACATTTTTTACATAGAACATGTCTGTAAATACCCTAAAATATTCTAATTTCAATAACAAAAATATAAATCCCCTTTTGATTGCATTAGTCTGTCCTATCCTGAATTGATTTTATTTTCATGCATTTTCTTAAGACTGTGGGCCTTGTGGACCTCGAAAGTCAGCCATCAACACAGGTAGTGAGGGACACAAGACATCCCAAATTAAAAACTGGTTTCAGGTACTGGAAGGAATAATATGGAGGAAATATGATAAGGAGGAAAATGAATAAGGAGGAAAATTAAATGAATGAGAATAACTAAAGCAAGAGGAAATACAGGGTAAGGTCCATTAAAAATGAGAGGTGTGCTGTGAGAACCCGATGTGAATCCAGCACATATTTCAGAAATGATGTCTGACATGAGCAGTCAGTTGCAGTCGAGTTTGGACAAATATTTCAAGCTCTAAGAAGGTCTGCTATGTCTTTCACCCTGTGCTATATCTATATTCTTTCAGTGTATTGTAAAATAAAATCAACCAGCTATAGCCAGATTCCATTGCAGCTATGGCAGTAACATACTGTATCGAATAAATGAACAAAATGCATCAATATCTGTACTTCTGTTTATTATTAGACTATTGAAAGGTTAATTTACCTAAACATGATACATGGTATTGTTATATACAACCCACTTTTCCCTTTTCATATTGATCTGGAGTCTTTAGCTTGATGCCTCCCAGCCTAATGATATAGTATGTTACTACTGGAGCTGAGAAATATATAAAAGTGTACAAGCTCCCTGGCAGGTAAAGCCAAAGAGGACGGTGGTACTTAATAGGGGGACTTAATAGGCTTATGAGAAACTAAGCATATGGGTTTAATTTCTGTTTATTGATCTGAGACACTGGTATTGAACAGGCAGCAACTCAACCTCCACTTTTGTAAGTTCCTTTTATGGGTTTAATTCATTACAATCATGAATCAAGCAGTTTGCACACACAGAAGAGCTAAAACATGGCTAATCGTAATGTTATATATATATATATATATATATATATACGACCGTCATCTCTCTGGCGTTATCTCGTGCTGCATTCAGTGCAGTCGGACATTGGAGATTTGCGCTCGTAAATGTCAAATTGGCCGTAATTTTTATTTTAATTCGTTGCTGCCAACTGGGGTGGCA
>JBBPCZ010000163.1:9892364-9902384 GCA_037974445.1 Brycinus macrolepidotus | reverse complement strand
ATTTAGAACAAAACTGAATTTATTAGAAGCTAAAGAACACATCTTAACCAGGGGTGCCAATAATTATGGAGGGCAGTCTAACTTAAGGCAAATACTTGTTTTTACAAGTAGCCACGTCTTCACATGAGACTTTTTCCACTTCTGTTTTGATGTCGACAGACAATGCATGGCACTTAATAGTAAAGGACTGTTTACTTTTTGCAAAAATAGACTTTACCCACAATACTTATTTTTCATCAAATTGAAAATCACAGAAAAACGTCTATTCCCAAACACAAATATGGTAACAATTGAAAGTTGAGACTTTCACTTTTGACAGAATTTCTCTGCTTCTTTCTATGAACTACAAATGAGAAATAACTGATATAAAGTAACAGCATGCTTTTGTTATCGCTAGCATTAAACTCCTCTAAGAGCTTACCCATGAGTCAACCTTCTGCTTTTCATGGAATGTGTAGCTCTTTCAGTCATACTAACCTTTTCTGAATCACTGTAAATAAGATAAAGCCCAGCTGTACGCTGCGTTGACATTGCTATTGAGTGTGGCACCTGTCACAGGGTGCATGGTACATATATCTGATCTATGATGTTTCCATTCGGGTTGTCTCTGGTAAGTAGGTGAAATAGTTTTGCAATGTTCCAGACAATTAGGAAAGCCAGGATATTCAGCCTGATGTCAGCTTTCCACCTAGTAAACTTGTGAAGAATTCAACAACCCTGACATGATTTAGAGTCTGAAATGACTGCCATACATATAAAACGTTCTCAAGACAAAGCAAATTCAATGGTAGACTGATATATCAAGAGTCTAACATACAAATTGCAGTCTCACTGATTCAATGGTGTATGTGTGACACATTGCAGTTTGTTGGGTCTGAAAGAAGAGGAGACAAATTCTACCGCTGACAGACACCAAAAATGGCACATGGTATAGACAGTTATAAATAAGGATATATCACTGATGCAAAGCATCACTTTTATGAAGCACCAAAAGCTAAGCTCCCCCTTGTGTACAATATTCAGCTTGCAAAATCTGAACGAGTGAGTGGGTTCCAAGCCAGGTCCATAAGGTGCTTCGCATCTACAAGCATGCACCCCAGCTGCCAGTTCAATGTATCCAATAAGAAGATGAACTAAAATTCCATGATTATGATACACATCTAACTCTGTTTTTTTTGTTTGCCCACAACAGATCCCTGTCCTTGTCTATTAGGGAGAGCAGCAGCAAATATTCAAATGCTGATCTGTTTCTCCAAATAATGGAACATTGACTTCCTGCAAGCCGTTTAGTGTGAGCCTGCGTCTTATCGAGTCTGAAATGCGAATGAGATTTCCCATAAAATGAGTGCCAAATTGTCGCCTCAGAGCAAAAGCAGCTTACCCTGTGTTCACATTAGGAGGCGAGATGTCTCTGTTATCTTGCCGTGTTTGTCTCTTGTGGGCGTGTTGGCTCAATGCGGCAAGGATTTGAAGCTGATGATAAGAACGGGAAAGAAAATAAACACAGGCAGGAGTAAAAAGGGACGTTTTTCTGCATTGGCAAGAACAAAACATTGTGTAAAACTGTACATGACAACCAAGAGCACTGGGAACAAAATACAGTGGGAATTAAAAGTTGCGTTGGGGGCACGTGACAAACTGTGAAATGACTGGTCACAAAAATGTCCTTGGTTCAGCATGACTTGTCACAGCTCTACATCACTAAGGTAAGATTCAAAGCTAATCTCTTACACTTCAGTTTGTGTAATGAAAGTTACAATTTGTTAGGAGCATGTTAATTGTGTAACAATAGAAGTAGCAAAAATGACAATCACCAGTGGATTTCTAAGGGTTAAATTAGTGTGTTCAGGCCTTCCTTACATCAGTTCTTTGGTTTACAGCCTTTCGAGAACTGCTGTCAGGTAACCGTTCACAGTAAAACTACTTACTCACTAATAACCAAGCTTGTTCTCACTCAAAGATGCTTCCTCTCATTATTTAATTACAAACTTGAGCTGTCTGCAGGCATCAATCTTTAACAAAGCATTTGCAGATGCATCCCCTTAACTGCAGTCAATCAAAGCACTGTCAGTCTGAAATATGATGTGAGCTTTGAGGTGCCATGTCTTAAATACAACCCTGAGCTGGCATTTTGCATTTCTTCCTCTAGTTCCAAAATAGCCTGCCACCGAAATGCTTGGCAATCGGCAGGTTCTTTCGCTGATTTACATTCCACTAGAACTTGCGTCTTCAGGTGGCAGCAGGGTCATTCCAGGATGTCCTGGTGCTCTGCAAAATACGAATTAAAAGAAGTTCACATCGTGACACTTGGATGCACTCGAGCAAAGCCCTAGCCTTGTATTCAATGATTCACGGGGTGCTTGCACAGCAGTTCATGCCTTGGCAGGTCACGCTTTGAAAAGTTTGAATACTTGCAAAAATAAAAAAAAAAAAAAATACAGCTCACAGAGCTTTCTCACAAGGGTCAGAGAGTGTCCAAATCCAGTATTCAGACCACCAGGTAAATCTCGACAGTTCACCTTTAACATCCTTTGCTTTTCCTTGAAAACTTCATATGCTCGACAACACTGCATGTTTGGATCCATGAGGGTTAAAAAAAAAAGTTTCCCCCTGGTGTGACCTTTAACTTTGTGAGTAGCCCCCGACAGAATGCTTGCGTTGCTGTTCCTGAGGGCCAGGACCAATTGCTGAGGTCTGGTCATGCACCTCTGTCCTAAACAGAGGAGAAAAAGTTGTGTAGTTTGAGTTTTCCTGTCTTTACACCCACCTGACAAAGTGCTACCCGGGGGGTTGTTTCTTTGGCTTCAAGCAATCAGACCCATTACCAAATGACACTTTCACCTGCTGGCTGACGACAAAGTCTAGGAGCGGCAATCTCAGGCCGTTCCTCTGCGCTTCGTCGAGAGTTTCTCATCTCAAAGCGCAGCGCCATTCCTGGAAATTGAGCAAGCTGCTTTTTAAAAAGCTCTCTCGGTAATTGAGTGAACTCAGTAAGCTACCTGGCCCTTTGCCAGTGTAATGAGGCTACTCTGTGTGTGTACATGGGTGTGTGTGTGTGTGTGTGTGTGTGTGTCAATAGTTTCCTTTCTTCATGTTTTTATTGTCAGCCTATTATCTGACTAACCGCCCATAAAGTCACACTAAAATCACCGGTTAATGAGTCGGACCCCAACTGAATAACACAGTCCTGTTTGTTCACATCTTTTTTTTTTTTCAAAGAGACTCTATTTCATCATATTTCGTTCTGCATCTTGCAATGTTGTTTCACTGGGGAGAATAACATATAAGGAATCTAAGTAACTCTTTCAAAGTTTTGGACTTTATAGCTGCTTAATAAATAGTTTATGACTTCACATCTGAAAAGTTAATGTTGACCTTCTTTTCTTAATACTGTGGAACAGAGAGCAGTGTGTTCAGTGCTGAGGGCCTGTTGACCAGGCAGTTGCGAAGGCAGTTGACCAGTGTTCTCCTGTGAGCTGGCACACATTTCATATCCTTTACAGTGGAGGGATGCTGAGACTACATATTTTAATACAAAACTGTGCTGTGGGCTCAACAGCCATGCTCCCTTTCTCTCTCTCTCTCTCTCTCTCTCTCTTTCTCTCTCTCTCTCTCGTTCTCTGATTTAGTTTGTGCAGTTTGTGCATGCGGGTGCACTGTGGACTGTGTGTTTTGAAGTCATTATCTATTGATGTTTCATTGAATTTCAAGATTTTTTGGTCAATAATTCAAATGTAGCTGAGAGAAGAACTGCCAGTCAAGCCGCTGAAAGAGCTGGACATCGTTGCTCTGTCTTTAGTGGATCGTTTTGCAGCTGCTTCAGAAGACTGGCCAAATTGCTAAATGTTCTAAAACTGTACCGTGATCATTGCTGGCTCTCACTTATTAAACTTGGATGTTATTTTACTGGAAGTAACACTGCATTTCTAAATGCTTTTGAATTATGGATCTGGTTCTACTGCTGTTGTAATGTTAACCTGCAGTCAAGCACTTGCATTAATGGAGAATATTTAACACTGTGAAATGGAAATAATATAATTATATAACTTGAGACAGATTAATTAAATTGATTGTTACCACTTATAACAATCATTTTGGCTTTTTTTTTTAAGTTGTGCTATGCTAATTGTTGAAATTTAACTCGTTGTCAGTTGAGCCTGTAATGTCCTGTATTGTGAAATTCTGAAGATGACTTTTTTTGAGGTGAGCAGCCAGACTGTATGGCATGAGAGTGGAGTCTAAAAGTGGTATAAAGTCTCTTTGAGTGCAACTGTGTTACACCTGGACAAAGATTCAGTAGATTGCAAAAAGGGTGAAAATATGGGGTAAAGTAGAAAAAAAACCAGGCTATTAATCTTTATCAGCTGTAACCTAACATCTATAGAATGTGACTGAGGATTTCACTAGGAAGTACAGATTATGAAGAATGAATAATAATGATAATACTTAATAATAATAATGCAGACAGATTCTAGAATTTTATGCAAATGGATGCAAAGTTATTTAAGGTCATAGACATGCTGGGAACCCCTTCAGTCTTAAGGAGGGTTCAGAAAAGCTAGGCATTTGTGTATCTTGCATATGTTCCTATGATTTGCCAGATCACATGCTTGTCAGTATTCAAGCATTGCACTGATAAGGTCCCAAATGTTTCAATAAGTGTAGGTGAAATATTTAGCTATCATTAAGTGTTATTAACCATTATTAACTAGCAGATGTGATGCTGCTAGCCAAAATAGCCTTAACTAAAAAAAATGCTATTTGTATTATATGTTAGATCCATGAAGGACAGCAATCACTAATCCCTCTGCTATCACTGATGCCAGTTCATCTAATTGATCAATTCAGAAAAAAAAACATTTTAAGGTACTGATCGATTCAAGTTGAACATTGTTTAACTCTCAGCATGCAATGAGCAGTGAAAAAAAACATATCTCTTATTGAAAACAACATAAAAAAGGTCCGACAAAAATGCATCCAGTGCGGACCTCCCCCTCCCCCTTTTCAAGTTCAACAAATTACAGCAGTATGTTTCTTTCTCTGTATTCTCACCTGCACTTCTCTCCTCAGCTCTGTCACCACTTCTTCAGATCATCCAGTATGGTGCCTGTCCTCTAAATGATTGACTGATGGTGTTAAATGGAACAGTGAGGTAGATTTCTGCAGTTGGCTTAGTGCTTCATGTGCAGGCTCAGTTTCCAAGTGCCAGGAACAAGGAACGAGTTAATTTTAGATCATAATACTTTAACGGTCACCATCATCTTCATTTAATTTCACACATGTGTTAAAACTCTCCCTTCTGCTTAGATCCTTAATAACCACAGTGTATTCCTTTGAGAGGTGATTGGTTCTGTCAATCAATGCCACCAAGTTATGCTAGCCCGAGTAAACTTGCTCGGTGGTGACTGACATACAATGAGTTGTTGGTATTTGTTTTTGTTTTTCGTCCTTTTTTTTGGTTTGTTTGGTTGAGGCAAAACAGCATTTTTGTTCTGTTTTAGTTTTGCTTTATTTTTTCAGATCTAGATGACAACAGAAAGGTACAAAGACTTACTGAAGTCTACTGAACTACTGTATGTTTAATGACTATAAAAGGAGCCCAACAAAGTGACAAACCAAGGAATAAATAAATGAATGAGGAAGAGAACCATCAGTACATGTGTAGGTGTGATGTACCTGTTCTGACAGGTGTATGTAAACACCACACGTACAAGTAAACATGCACACATGAAGGCCCCTCCGGTGTTAAAATGTCAGGGGAATTAAGTTGTTCAACTAGTGAGCTATGGATTGTGAATTTTTCATCCTTTCAGTTTTAATGACTAAGTTCTTATGACAGCAGCCTTTAGTGCAGTTCCAGCATTGCTGTCATCTCCTGCCAGGCAACATCATGTAAGGCTGAATGTAGAATGGTCAGAGAGTCCCTGCAGAACATCTGCCTTAAAAGTTGACTGACTGAAAGCCATCCAAAAGTCAGTGATGTAATGGCAACCATGCCAAATCATCACATCAAGGATCTCATGACAGTCTTTGTTTCTGTTAAGGCTTCTAATAATTTGTTGCAGCAGCATTCTCTGACCAGTAAATCTACCCTACTGTGAAACAGCATCCTTTGTGTTTCATTCATATATATATATATATATATGAATTGGGGTGAATTGGGGATTCTAAATTGACCGTAGGTGTGTGTGTGTGTGCGCCCTGTGGTGGGCTGGCGCCCCGCCCAGGGTGAGTCCCTGGCACCCATTGGACCCGGCATAGGCTCCGCGTACCCGCGACCCTAGTGAGGATTCAGAGGTTACAGAAAATGAGAGAAAGAGAGTTTATATACAAAAACTCACCGGTCAAAACATACAGTTTTCAAGGGGGCAAAAGAGGGCAATCAGGGTCTCCTGTTATTCCAACAGCCACAACAGCGAAACATGTTGACAGCAGAGGAGTCTGTGCTTCTTTACATTTTCTGTTGGAGTTACTAAAATATCACATGTATGTTTATATAAACTATCTATGCGTGACGTTGTTCAACTGCTAGTCTGTGTTGACAGTTGATTAAATGAAAACCTGCTGGTGCCAGGCAGTATTATACAGCTTGGTCGGACTTGCCTGTCAGTATATCGCAGCTTGCTGCAATGCTCAGAATGCAGCTTGCACTTGTGATGCATTATGAATTGCATGAATTACACATTTTAGACAATGCGCAAAACTGTGTTTGCATATTTTAAAGTGTATGCAATCTCATTCTTGCGTAAAGTAAGGTTCTTTGGGTTAAACAATGATGAAAAACAACCGAAGAAAAAAAAGTGTGTGAACATTGAGGATATTGACATCATGAAAAAAAGTAACTGGCCTAATGCATACTACACAAAACACTGATATCTTCGTGAATAAATAAGAATTTATCTGGATAAAGTCGCTTAAAAAGATAGCAAAAGCAACATCTAGATTCTTATACAAATCTTATAATGAGAAAAAACAGATATATTGACTAGATTTAGAATACTTTGGAACTGGTGTCTTATAATGCAGTGTATCCCAACCCCACTTCTGGTAAGACTGTCCTGGACATTTAAGTGTTTTCACTGCTTAATGGGTATGCTGAAGCAAGGAAAGTATCAAAAATAATAAAGAACTGTAAACTGACAGTTAAGGATCTCCAGGTATCTCTTTGGGGAAAAAAAACAAACAAGAAAAGCGTATGGAACTCCAGAAATGGTTAGTGGCCAAATAAGATAGAAATAAAACTTAAATACAGAACTAAAACAACAACATGACGACACAAACAGCATTTAAAGTAGTCAGATAAGATTACTGACCTATTGAAATGTTATGGCTTGATCTAAAGCAGGCTATTCAAGCATGCTTTCTCAAAAATGTGAGTAGAATGAAAGAAAATAATTTTACACGTCATTATCACTGCACCGTGTTGATCAGCAGCAACAAAATGCATTTGGTTAAAATGATTGCCAAGAATTTGTTTATTTAAACCATATGTTCAGTGACTTACATATGGTATATAGAATACTGTGTGCGCTTTGTTTACTTTTGGGACTTCTCAGTGCCTGTATTCATAAAACTTCTCAAAACTTCTCTGCTAGTATATATGTCCTCACTAACAGGAACTGATCCTAGATCATAATTTCTGCTCTGAGAAGCTTCATGAATATGTGGCCTTTTCAGTATTTCAGAGACACTCAACTCTGGGTTGCCATTTTCACACTTTTTTTTCACAACTGTATAAGCCTGGTGCTCCGACCCCTGCATTGTGCATTTAGAGCCCGTCCTGTTGTGACACATTTGACTAGAATCAGTTAATTAACAAGCCATTATCGAGTCTAAAATGAGTGTTTTAGAGCAGGGAAAACACTAAAACGTGCTGTGTAGGGCTTCTTCACAACCAGGACCAAGAGGAAAAGCTGCTGTAGAGGAAATCTCCAGGACCTAAATAGCAGAATTGTTTTTCACATGGCATTGCCCTTGTGTTTTTTTTTAATAGGACTGGAGTGTGTGTGTGTGTGTGTGTGTGTGTGTGTGCATGTGTGTGTGTGTTTGAGACCGTTATTGAATATTCACAATGGCCATTTGGTTTGTAGAGGCAGTGTCCAGAGTATTTATCAGTGAAGTGATAATATGACATTAAAAACCATCATTATTCCAAAGCTCTTTCACACACTCCTCTCTTTTTCCCCTATCTACATTCTCATCTCCCAAACACTCTGACATTTAAAATGTGTGTGTGTGTATGTGAGCACACATTCATCCAAGCAGGCAAGTTGTGTGTGTGTGTGTGTGTGTGTGTGTGTGTGTGTGTGTGTGTCCCTGATGCGGTGGGTGGAATATTCACCTGCGTCTCGCTCTGGTGGGTTAGCAGTTCACCATAAATCACGCTGTTTTGCGATTGGCTCGAGTGGCTTTTGCAAAGCCAGAGCTGACCTCAATAATGGCACAAGCCAGTCCGCATAAACAAAACTAATGGAGTATTGAACTTTGATACAGCGCTGGCCAGGTCTAATCTAACACCCAGCAAGGCAGCGTTAGCACAGCCGCAGCCCCAATCAGCATCAGCACCATAAATATATTCATACCTCCTTCTGCTCGCAGCCTCTCCGCCTCATCAAAAGCTATCAGCACAAAATCAGCACCCTCTCCCAGAACACAGTGTATATCAGAGCTGAATAAAACATTATTCACCCACTCACACACACATGCACACACACAATCATACACACTCACACACACACACACACACACACGTAAACAGTTGCACCGATCAATAAATTTGAAGGAAACAGTGGATGTTTGTGCATGTGTGTGTGTGTGTTTTGGGGGGTTAGTTGGAGGCTGTCCACATAGCGTGATGATTTGCTTTTGAGCATGTGTGTGTTTGCGTTTGCCGTGTGGGTATACACAGATAATGACAGAAAGGTGTAAATACATGTGAGGACATTCAGTTTGGCCATTTACAGATGCTAATGTTCTCACTCACACACCGTGACGCATCCCACTACAGCAGAGATAAACAGCACCTGAGCTAAAACACACACACACACGCACAACAGACACACATGCACAACACACACACACACACACACACACACACACACACATACACATACACATACACACACACACACACACATATATACACACTGGTGTGCCAACCTAGACAAGAGGGGAAGGATAAGTGCAGAGCTGTGAAGATTCACCTTCTCAGTGAATCAGCAGTGATTACTTGGCAATTTGCATGATGAGAATGCAGCTTGTGATGACTTTCATCCTTCTATGAGGACATCAAACTAAAGGCTGAAGTTAACTAGGTAGCTAGCTGGATAGCCTAAAAATTCTTTTCTCTGGCTGAAAGGATCAAAAATGGTCTCTGGTTCATTTTGTGCTGAATAAAGATATAATCACTTTTTCATTTTCTTTTTCATTTTATTGAGTGTGCCAATGATACAGGTTCTTTTGCACTTCTACAAGTAGAACTCTATTACTAATACAAACGTGTTCAGAATTATAAACATTCTGCCACCTGCCCTTTACACTGGGTCAAAATTTCATGAAGAACAGATCAACAGAAACGGTCCAAGATTATTTTACGCTTGATACATTAACTTACATTGAAAGTTAAGAACGATACAGTTAATTTATTGGAGATATGAGGTTTTGTTCTGACATACAGAATACTACATTTAACTCAAATAACTTACTAAAATTATAATAATAGATAATTAGTGTATTAATTATTATTTATTATTAAATAAGCTACATGGGATAAACTTCCTCTAATAACACTGGTCTACAGTCAAAATGCTTCTTAAATAAATTTACCCAGATTGTACTAACTTTGGGTTGCTAATAATGAAAATGATACCTAATAATGTTGATTGGCTATAATTTGTAAGATACGGTACTGGATCAGTAAGTCTCCTTACATATATGGGCTGATGTTTCGGAGTGACCATTTTAAGTGCTGTATGGAAGCAGGGGCTATCACTTTTCAGATAAAAAATGACTAATAGAAGT